>WNWK01004488.1:45000-90418 GCA_009830355.1 Cherax destructor | reverse complement strand
CAACCATCACGGGCCAGGGGGGCCCCCGGTCGGAAAGGCTTGCCAGGGTGGATGCTAGGGTTGTGACTTGGGGTTGTGTTGAAGTTGGAGCGGTGAGAACAGTATGGACAGCGGAATGGGGAGCATCTGCGTGTGCATGCAGGTGGGTGGCCCCCAAACCCCAGGAATGCCTTGAAACCCCCTACATACAAATTTGACAGGGGTTGCCACTGCCACCAATGAACCCCAGACCGCTGCTGAACCAAACATCAGCGTTGGTGATCTCCTCTGAACATAAAACATCCCGCTCTCAGACCGCTGCACCATACAATATAAACCCAAAAACCACCCATTCCACATGTAAAAATTCTCAGTTTGAATTCTGACATATTCCACATTCATATAATAAATTTTTTGGTTGCATAGGGAAAAGCTGAATTTTATCCTCCCAGAATATCAAGACACGGGGACATGTGGTCTGGTTATTTAAAAAGCCCGCTTTTCAAGAGTTCTTTTCAAGGTTGGGGCAATGAGCTTTGGGGGAAAGACCTGTAGTTCAGCAGTGATGTCGTGGACAGCAAGGATGTGGGTGCGAAGGTTGTGCCTCATGTTGGCACGGTGTGGGCAGTGTGGGCAGGCATAAGGCTTCTCCCCGTGTGTGTTCGCACTATGCCGCATGAGCCCCTGCTTCGAGAGCGACCACGGAAGACCTTACCACAAGCCGTGCATGAAGCGTTGCGTCGAGCAGAGTCTTACCAAGCGCTGTCGACCTGGCTTCCTGCAACCCTCCCACCTGCAACAGCAAGACTCAGCTCAGCACACTTCCTCTTTACGAACCAAAAACACCATCTGATATATCAATATCCGCACGAAAACTCAACACCTAGAAACCTAGCATCTCCCATATATATTAAAATAACTGAGTGTGTGTGCGTGCGTGCATGTGTGCGTGTGTGTGCATGCATGTGTGTATGCATATGTGTGCATGCATGCGTGCATGTGTACATGTGTGCACGCACGTGCAAGCGTGTGTGTGTGTGTTTGTGGCGAGTGTGCATGCGTGCTTGTGTATGTGGTGCATTATGAGTAGTATATCACACTCCTTAATGCCAGGAGACCTGTAGGTTAATGCTCATGGAACATTAAAGTGAGATCACAAAATATAAGAATAACACTTGTTAAGAAACTGGTAACAAGCTGTTGAGAAAACAGTGTTTTATATAACATCTAACATTATCTATGTAAAATGAACTATTTATAGTGAAAGTGATTTCTTTTCTTAAAATAATTTATGGTAAATATTTAATGATATTAGTGGTTTGTTGCACAAGGAGTACACTGCTCTACTAGGTACCTCCTTCCTTTAGAGCTTCATTCCACCTACCCACTGTACTAATTCTCAAGTATTTCCTCCTCTCTTTTCTTAATTTAAAATTGTGATGCTGTTTTCACTTCTGGTGGTTCCACTTTTGAGCCTATCTCTTTTCTTTAATCTTTTATTTCTCATTTTATTTTAATGGGAGAAGCACTAAACCCATAAGCATCATACAGTGGCTGGGGAATGGGAGGCATTCAGGTTGATCCAAGAATGGAGAGGATAAGTTCCATTCCTTGGATCAAAAGCCTCTCACTGGCATCAAGGATCCTCCTTGAGACATTTTATTTTTGGAACCTAAATCCTATCTTATTCCATATCTCCACATCTCCATTCTTATAATGATAATCTTGTCTGACTCTAGACATTGTTTTTACAATGATTCATATTTACCATTTCTGAGTCGATTTTGTCCCATATCATTTTCACTGTCTCATAGACACTATTGTGAAACATGTACTGTACACATAAAGGTGATTTTAAATCTGTCAGCATTAACCAAGAATTGCTCACTGCATACTCTATTTGTCTGACTTTCTGGCATTAACTGTCTTGAAGAAATCCTTGTTGAGGTTTTTGTAGGTTATTCTTATGTTTGCTAGTGGTGCATACATCACTGACATTACCCTGTGTATGTGTATTTGATATTTTAAAACACATCCACTGAAGTTTCCAGGTACAACATTCTTTTGAGTACTTTTGTCCTATTATGTCATGGTCATAATTGATCTTTTCTTCTGTGATGTCTCTCAGCATGTATGGTATGTCTTCATTTTGCTGAGTTTTCTACACATAAAACCATGTTGTTGTTCAGCAACTGTGAGTGACACAAGAACAATATCAAATTCTGATTCCAACAATAAATTTTATGACTTGAGCTAGACCATTTAATTCTTGAAGAAACTTCATGTTTAGCTGAGAAACAATACTGTAAAAAAAAAAAAACATTGCTTATAAAGTATACATTATTTTTACTGAATAATTTCTCAGGTCATCCAATCAAATTATGTGAATATAATTATACTGATTCAGTCACCACCGAGTCAAAATGTCATTTCTGTAGTGTCAACTTACCGTATGCTCGCATAGATGAAATAGGCAATCAATAATAGAAAATTGAAGCAAAAGTATATAATATTCTATTATGGATGCCATAAACAATATAAATAACTCATAGAGGTTACTCATATCACAGTGAACAATGCACAGAAGATTATCTGCTCTGAATGTGTCAATAGGTTCAATGGTTTAAATTTACCTCCAACATCAAAATTTTTTTTTTTACATTTTGCAAAACAAATGAGAGCACAAAACACTGAAGCAAAAAAAATTTAATATTTATTGAAAGACAATCAAGAACTTTAAAATGAAGACTTGGTGCATCTTACAGACTAAGGAAACAAGCTGGACTAACTCTGCTGCAATTGTCAGAAGGAATCAAGAGCACAGAGAGAGTGTTGTCCGCTTCTTGACAGAATGTGATCTATACTGATCATGTAGTTCTTAACTCTGAAGATGTTAACAATGCTCTTTCTTACTACAAAAAGCCATAAATGCAAGAATAATATTTGCTTTGCAAATTATTGCATATTATTTTTTCTACAACTGTGGTACCTTCTGTAGTTGAATGTTCTACAATAGCTTCTCTTACACCTGCTTAATCAAGCAAATACAGTGGACCCTTGAATTTCGTCTGCCTTGAATATCATGAATTTTGATTATCAGCAACTTTTTTGGTCAAAATATTGCCTTGATTTTCGTGATTTAGCTTAGAATTCGGCGGTCGTATGAAACATGTCCAGGCGGCCTCCCAGCCGCCACGGGCACACAAAGGTTCCCAGACACCATTCAGAGTCAGTCTGGCATTGTATCTCGGCGAGTGACGATCACCTCACGCGTTCATATGATACATTTCTTAATAATCAATTGCTTTTTGTGCTTGCAATTGATAAATAAGCCACCATGGG
Organism: Cherax destructor; assembly: GCA_009830355.1. Classification (NCBI taxonomy): domain Eukaryota; kingdom Metazoa; phylum Arthropoda; class Malacostraca; order Decapoda; family Parastacidae; genus Cherax; species Cherax destructor. The sequence goes on along the minus strand of WNWK01004488.1, from coordinate 87,097 downwards.
CCCAAAGAAAGCTTCTAGTGCCAGCCCTTCAGTAAAGAAAGTGAAAAACACGATAGAAGTAAAGAAAGAAATCAAAGAAAAATATGAAAGTGGAGTGCGTGTGGCTGAGCTCTCAGGATGTATGGGAAGGCCCATTAAACCATCACTTCCATCGTGGCGAAGAAAAGGAAATCAAGGAAGCTGATGTTGCGAAAGGGGTTAATATGCTAACTGAAAAGAGATCGCAAATAATTGAAGATGTTGAGAAGTTGTTGCTGGTGTGGATCAACCAAAAACAGTTATGCAGTCAATAATTTGTGAAAAGGCAAGGCAGTTGCATGCCGATCTTGTAAAGAAAATGCCTGTAACGAGTGCTGATGTAGGTGAATTTAAGGCCAGCAAGGTTGGTTCGAAAATTTCAAGAAGCGAAGTGGCATACACAGTGTTGTAAGGCATGGTGAGGCTGCAAGTTCAGACAAACATGCGGCTGAAAAGTATGTGAAGGAATTCAAAGACTATGTAAAGGCTGAACAATTCCTCCCCCAACAAGTGTTTAATTGTGATGAAACAGGCCTCTTTTGGAAGAAAATGCCAAAGAGGACCTACATCACGCAGGATTAAAAGGCACTGCCAGGACACAAGCCTATGGAAGACAGGCTAACTCTCTTGTTGTGTGGTAATGCAAGTGGGGATTTCAAAGTGAAGCCTTTACTTGTGTATCACTCTGAAAATCCCAGAGTGTTCAAGAAAAACAGTGTCACCAAGGCTAATTTGTGTGTGATGTAGAAGGCTAACAGTAAGGGATGGGTCACGAGGGACATTTTCCTTGATTGGTTCAATGAAGTGTTTGGCTCGAGTGTGAAGAAATACCTCCTGGAAAATAAATTGGAACTCAAGTGCCTCCTGGAAATGGACAATGCTCCTGCTCATCCTCCAGACTTGGAAGAGCAAATGGTGAAGGAGTTTAATTTCATCACAGTGAAGTTCTTGCCCCCTAATACCACTCCTCTCATCCAGCCCATGGACCAGCAGATCATTTCAAACTTCAAAAAACTCTACACCAAAGCAATGTTTCAAAGGTGCTTTGACATCATAACCTCGGACTCTGAATTGACCCTAAGAGAGTTCTGGAAAGATCATTTCAATATCTTCCATTGCATTACCCTTATAGATAAGGCTTGGCAGGGAGTGACTTCCAGGACGATGAACTCTGCTTGGAGAAAATTGTGACCAGAATGTGTCCTCGACAAAGATTTTGAAGGGTTTGAGGCTGACCCTGACAACCCTATGCCACTTGTAGAATGTATTGTGGCATTGGGGAATTCCATGGGGTTGGATGTGAGTGGCGAGGATGTGGAAAAGTTGATGGAGGACCACAATGAAGAGCTAACCACTGTAGAGCTGCAAGAGCTTCATCTGCAACACCATTATTATTATTATAATCAAATAGAAGCGCTAAACCACAGGGGTTATACAGCGCTGCAGGTTATTGTAGGATGCAGGGAGAGTGGGTTGTAAGAGGGAGATGGACGATTAGTAGGGTATGGAGTGCAAGATGACGGTGGATAGTGCAGGGGTGGAGGGTAGCAAGAGATCGAGGTAGAAGGGACTGAGGGAGGTGCTAGAGGTATAATCTTCAGAGTTTGTGTAGTAAGTCAGTTTCTGTCAAAAAGTCAATGAGAGAGTCAGGATTAAAGGAGGGTCCATCTGCAAGAAGGGAAGGTAAAGAAAGGGCCGCAGAGCGAAGACGTCGTTGGAGGTAAATTCTGCGTGCTCGTTGATAGAGTGGGCAGTCCAACAGGATATGTCGAACAGACACTGGAACCTGACAATGCTCACAGAGAGGGCAGGGAGCCTCTCCATGAGATACCCGTGAGTAAGGCGAGTGTGGCCGATGCGAAGACGGAGAGTGTAGTCTCCCAACCTCGACATTGGTGACAAGAAGGCCAGAAACCTATAACCGGTTTAATAGAATGAAGTTTGTTATTCAGCAGGTCAGACCAGCGTTGTTGCCAACGGGTGCGAAGGTGGGTAGCAATGACCGCAAAATAGTCCGTGAAAGGAACACCTCTATATGAAACTGGAAGGTCATGTACTGCTGACCGCGCAGCAGTGTCTGCCTGTTCATTGCCCTGTAGTCAACATGACCAGGGACCCAACAAAAGACAATATCTTTATGCTTGCTAAAGATACGGCGTAACCAAAGGTGGATACGAAGAACTAGGGGTGAGGTGTATCAATTTTACGGATAGCCTGTAAAGCACTAAGGGAGTCTGAAACGACCACAAATGGTGATACAGGCATAGATGCAATACGGATAAGTGCCACAAGAATGGCATACAATTCAGCCGTAAATATGCTAGCCGAGGTAACAGATGCCCTCGTACGACGCTGTCCGGAAACACTGCTGCGAATCCAACGCCGTCAGATGACTTTGAACCATCGGTGTATACTGCGATGGCATGGGAATGAAACGGAAATGGTCTAGAAAGAAAGAGCGAGAAGCCGCCGTAGGCAGTTGGGCTTTCGCGCAAGGTAGAGGAATAGAACAGACACGGACAGCAGGAACTTCCCAAGGGGTAGAGGAAAGGGTGAAGCCACATGAACATATAAAGGCGGAAGCTGAAGGGAAGACAAGAGTGAATGCAGACGAAGAGAAAAGGGGCGAAGTAAACAGGGCGACGAACAAATAACGAGCGTCTACTAACATCTGTGACAATCCTATACATGGAAGGATTGCGGAGGTCATGAGAGCGAACATAATAGCGAATGCAATGTGCATCACGACGATCGGACAAGGATGGAATGTTCGCTTCTACATAGAGGCTCTCAACCGGGAAGAACGAAAAGCACCAAGGCATAAGCGTAATCCTGGTGATGGATGGGATTAAGGCTGGAAAGAGTGGCAGGAGAGGCTGCCGAATATATCTGGTCACCATAATCGGAGTTTCGATAGAATTAGGGCCGAATGTAGGCGAAGGAGGTTCTACGATCAGCCCCCATGAAAGATGTGCGAGGGTTTTAAGGAGGTTCAGCCGGCTATGACAAGTCACCTTCAGAGAGGTAATGTGAGGTTTCCAGGACAATCTGCGGTCAAACAGGAGGCCAGAAACCTGACTGTATCACGTTCTGGGATACGTAAGCCGTATAGGTACAATGGATGATCAGAGACCACTGAACGTCTAGTGAACGTAATTTGATGAGTTTTGCCACTAGAAAATTTAAACCCGTGAGTGGTGGCCCAATCAGAAACCCGGTTGATGGCATGCTGGAGAACTGCAATGAGGTGACAGTCAGCACCTGCACAAGCTATAGCAAAGTCATCCACATAGAGCGATGACCAAATATTGGATGGGAGAACAGATGCCAGATTATTTATAGCAAGCAGAAAAAGTGTTGTGCTCAGAACACATCCCTGGGGGACACCTTCAGCTTGGACAAATTCCGGGAGAGTTCATTACTAACCCGGACCGGAAATGTCTGTCAGTTAAGAAAGCCTTAAGAAAGAATGGTAGGTTGCCTCGGAGGCCTAAGGAGTGGGCCTGGGCCAAGATATTATATCTCCAAGTTGTATCATAAGCCTTCTCAAGGTCGAAAAAGATAGCGATAACCGAATGGTTATTCGCAAAGGCGTTACGAATATACGTATCCAAAGCGCAGCAAGGGGTCAATGGCAGAACGGCCCTTACGGAACCATACTGACTAGGGAGAGACTATGTGAGTCTCTAAATACCACATCAAACGTCTATTAACTAGGACGTTCCATCTACCTGCAAACTGCACTGGTAAGAGCGATGGGACGGTAGTGAGAGGATCACGTCCCGTAGCACCTGGTTTTCGAAAAGGGAGAACAATAGCAGACTTCCACAGCTGGGGAATAACTCCTTGCGACCATATAAGATTAAAGAGTCGTAAGAGGACAGTAAGAGCAGACTGATGTAAATGCTGTAGCATACGAATATGTATGCCGTCTGGCCCAGCTGCCGATGATCGGCAAGCAGAGAGTGTTGCCTCCAGTTCTTGAAGGGTAAAGGCACATTATAGGATTCTTCCCTAAGAAAGAAAAATCTAAGGGCTTTAACTCGCTGGCAGACTTAGAAGAAAGGAACGAGGGGCATAGATGGAGCCCTGAGAATGCGGACGAGATGATTACCAATTTCAGTGACAACGGCAAGAGGGTGTGCTATATCGACACCAGCAACCTGAAGAACAGGAGCCGGGTCGGGGAGAATTTACCACTCAATTTCCGCACTTTCTTCCAGACTGCACTCATCGAGGAAGCCGAAGTGACAGTAGAAACGTACTCTCGCCAGCAAGTGCGTTTGGCATCACGTATGACACGGCGAGCAATAGCTCTCTTCTGCTTGAAATCAAGGAGTCTCTCGTGGTTCTGTTATACCGATACCTGCCCCATGCAGCGCGTTTAAACGCACTGCCCGAGCACAAGTAGGAGACCACCAAGGCACGCACTTCTGAGGATGCTTGCCCGAGGTTTGGGGAATAGAATGCGAAGCCGCTGTGAAGATGGAGGACGAAAAGATGTAAAACCTCATCAATGGAGGACGAGGTAGGAACCTCATGAAAGGCAGTAAGATGTGCGTAAAGGTCCCATTTCGCCCGGTCAAATTGCCAGCGTGGGCAATGAGGAGGTGGAGAAAACAGAGGGACTGTATGATGATTGGGAAATGATCGCTGTCATGTAAGTCTGGGAGGACAGACCAGGTGAAGTCAAGGACAGTTGATGAAGAGCAGATGGAAAGATCGATGCAGGAGAAAGAATGAGTTCGGGGATCAAAATGGGTAGGAGTACCCGTATTTAAAACATGGAGGAAGAGAAGCAAGAAATGCCTCCAACTGAATGCCACGGAGTCACAGTGCGACCCTCCCCAAGAAAGTGGTGCGCGTTAAAATCGCCAAGTAATAGAAGGGTGGCGGTAAGGAAGAAACCAGAAAATCAATATCTGGGATAGACAATGCCCACGAAGGGAGAGATATAAAGAACAGAGTGTATACCACTAATTCAAGTGGATACGGGCTGCGGTGTAATGTAAGGAAGAAGGGACATAGAGCTGACGGTATGGAACACCAGTGCGTATAAGAAGAGCACTTTCGTTAAAGGTTCCATCGGAAAAAGGATCCGATGAATATAACAAATTATAGCCTGAAAAGGGCCTGATAACAGTGGATTGTAGTTTGGGTTCTTGCAAACAGACCCCAATAGGGGAAAACTGGGAGAGCAGCACCTGAAGCTCACCCTGTTACCCCTGAGGCCTCGGATATTCCACTGCAAATAAGCCATGATTTATGGAGAAAAGATAGAAGTGGTAGTGAGAGGAAGCTATGGACTAGGGTTAGAAAAGTCCACGTGTGGAGGCAGCGGAAGACCTGTAATCAGAGAGGGAGGAGGACGTGAAGGAAGAGGGGGTTGAGACGAAGAAGAGAGATTAGGAACCTCAGACGGAGTAGTGTCCATCATCGGCCCAGTCTCTGAAATATATTCTGCAATAGCTTCCAGTGTTTCGGAAGTCAAAGATGCAGAATGGGAGACTACATTAGAAATGGAAGAAACTATCGGGGAGTCTATAGACTGTACTAAAGTAGAGGACGAGGAGGTAGAAGAGGGAACTGTCATAGGGACTTGGGAGGGGACAGGGGATGAAGGTAGTGTATGAGGAGGAGGATGAACCTCCACACACGTTACAGAACTAGTCGGAGGCGAAGAACCTGGTAATAGGGATTTTTTGCCGGGCTTATAAGAGGGGGGGGCGCTGAGGTTTAGGTGTAGGACGAGGACGTGTAGACTCAGAACTGTGCGAGTGAATAGAGGAAGGAGTGTGGATAGTATGGGAAGCCGAGGTAGGGACCTCGGAGCCAAGAACTTCAAAAGGATTCGAGACAGGGTGACGGAGGATGAGGCGACCACAGAGGAAGCCGTGGAAGTTGGGACCCCAGAAGCGGGCGACGTTTAGCAATGCGAGAATAAGAAATACGGGGAAGTTTCCCTTGAAGGCGAAGATGAGAGACAGCCATAGCATAGGAGAAGCCTTCTGCCTCTTTGAGACAACGGATTTCCCGCTCATTCAGGTAAACCTGACAACGGCGAGAATATGAAGGATGTGCCTCATGACAGTTAAGGCAAGAGGGAGGTAGAGTACAAGAAGAACTGGCATGGTCGTCAGCACCACAGACTGGGCATTCGGCCATGGACCTGCAATATTTTGCTGGATGACCAAAACGCCAGCAGTTTCTACACTGCTGCGGTGTAGGGTCACCTTCGAACTTGTAAACGTTGACCTGCAATGTAGACCGAAGGTGGCAGTTCTCGGCAGTCAAACGTTAAACGAGCTATATTGCAAGGATAACGTCTTCGCTTTTGGCTGGGAGGACAAAAGTGTCAACTTTAAGGATAGGGAGTTCTTGGAGCTCAAGCTGCTCGAAAATGTCATCACCACATGTCTGGAAATTCCGTTGGACAATGGTGTGGGGCAAAATGACAGAACCACAACAAGAATTGAGGGAATGGTGCTTGTCAATAGTAACAGGTGTAGTGTCAATGGTCGTAAGAAGAGAAAGATCGCGAGCTTGGCCAGCATTCTGGACCGTGATGATGCGAGTGCCGCTCTTGAGAGCGTGAAATGAGATGTTTTGACCAACATGGCGTAGCAGAGCCTTACCAATACTATGGTCTGAAAGATAGGTATTAGGAGAAGTTGGACGAAGAGTAAAAAACTTTGTCCATTGAGTGGTTTGAAACAGAGAGTTTAAGGGGAGTGCGTGACGAGCTTGTCGTTTCTGAGATGAACGAGAAGAAAGTGTCGAATCGTCATGTGTGGGTCTTGGTCGTTTGGGTGTGGGACCAGGGGTGGTCCGATGTGAGACGGGTGAGCGATTCGAAAATTGCCGCACCGTCGAGGAGAAAACGGAATCAAGGTCAGAGAAGAGCGAAGGTCAGACGTATCGAAAGAGCCAGTCGGGTCCCTGGTACCTGAAGCAGGTGACGAACCGGCACCAGCAAGAGGTACAGGGGCATGAGAGGTGTCCAAAGAGTTGTCCGTTAACGAGGCAGGGTCAGTACTGGGTGCGGTATCAGGAAGGGGCCCGGGGGTAGTGGGTTCATGGATTGGGTCAGCCATGGTTAGGTTACTTCTTTCTTTTTATTTTTAAGAAAAAAAGAAAGAAGAAAAGAAAATAAAAAATAAAAAAGAATAAAAAAGGGGGAACGTGGAGGAATAGGTCCTAGGAGGAATGAAAGGGAGCGCAAATCCCCTCCGTGCCCAAGAGGACCTCAACACCGCAAGTAGTGCAGATGCTGCATGGAACCCGTGCCATACCCTACCCTTCATGCCAGTAAACCAGCAATCCGGGATAGCAACCTCACATCCACCGAGCCATCTCGGCGGACAAAGAGAGGCGGCCGGATATCCGCCACAAGCATACCGCCTTCGGCCACCACCCCGGAATCCGAAGGTGGCCTCCAGAGATACACCCGTCGCCCGAAAGATACCCAAAGCCACCCCCGGGTGACCGGAGGGATCGGGACATCCCCAGGCGATCCAGATTCCACGGCAAACTACACCACCGCCAAGGACCTCAACGGAATGGGATGGACTACGATACCCTTCCCCCTACCTAGGAACTAGAATGCCTGAGGAGAGAAGCTCCCAGGGTAAAACTGGGAAGGAAATGAGGGAGGGAGGAGGAGGAGGAGGAGGAAAGGGAAAAGGGAGGATGGGGAAGATGGGAAAAGGGAGGATGGGGAAGATGGGAAAAGGGAGGGGGGATTGGGGGGTAATTAGGTTCGGTCTGAGGAAGAAGACCAAGAGGTCCAATTCCTCAGACCGATAGCCTCTTTACCACGACAAGGAGCCCCCCTTAAAGAGGTGAGCAAGCTGAAATGAGCCATCTGTGCAACCAGTTCAGTGACAGAGCCATGTTGCACTTCAGGAAAATGTTGAACAGGCACCAGAAACAGAGGACTCTGGACAGTTATTTTTCTAAGAATTGTTCTAGTGACTCAAGCTGGTCCTAGTGGCATTAAAAGAAAAAGAAGGGAAGTAACCCCAGAGAGGGACTTGTTACCTGAAGTCCTTTTGGAGGGGGATTCCCCTTCTAAAAACTAACTCCTCCCTATCTTCCAGATGCCAGCAAGTCTCTTCAATAAAGGTAAGTAAATGTTATTTTAAATATTTATTTCAATATTTTTTTGTGAATATTTTTGGATGTCTGGAACGGATTAATTGTATTTACATTATTTCTTATGGGGAAAAAAGGTTTCGGATAACAATTTTTTGGGGTAAATATCTAGCTCCTGGAACGGATTAAGATTGTTAGCCGAGGGTCCACTGTATATGGCAAAAACAAGTCAACTATCGCTTCTATCCTGGCAAAGAAAGAACAAATCAAGGAAGCTGATGTTACAAAAGGTGTTGATATGCTAACCAAAAATAGACCACAAATAGTCGAACAGTTTGAGAATTTGTTGCTGGTGTGGATCAAGGATAAAGAGTTAGCGGGTGATAGTGTGTCAGAGACAATCATTTGTGAAAAGGCAAGGCAGTTGCATGCCGATCTTGTAAAGAAAATGCCTGGAACCAGTGCTGATTTTAGTGTTAGTGATTTTAAGGCCAGCAGAGGATGGTTTGACAAATTTAAGAAGCGTAGTGACATACATAATGTGGTAAGGCATGGTGAGGCTGCCAGTTCAGACAAACATGCGGCTGAAAAATTCATAACTGAATTTCAGGACTACATAAAGACTGAAAATTTGAAACCCAAACAAGTGTTCAATTGTGACGAAACAGGCCTGTTTTGGAAGAAAATTCCCAACAGGACCTACATTACTCAGGAGGAAAAGGCACTGCCAGGACTCAAGCCTATGAAAGACAGGCTAACTCTCTTGTTTTGTTCTAACGCTAATGGGGATTTTAAAGTGAAGCCTTTACTGGTGTATCACTCAAAAAATCCCAGTGTTCAAGAAACACAATGTCGTCAAGAATAGATTGTGTGTGTTGTGGAAAGCTAATCATAAGGCATGGGTCACAAGGCAAATTTTCAAAGAGTGGATCCATGAAGATTTTGGCCCCAGTGTGAAAAAAATACCTCCTGGAAAATAAATTGGACCTCAAATGCCTATTGTTACTGGACAATGCTCCTGCACATCCTCCAAACTTGGTAGACCTACTGTGTAAGGACTTCAGTTTTATAAAAGAAGTTCTTGCCTCCTAACACCACTCCTCTCCTCCAGCCCATGGACCAGCAGGTCATTTCTAACTTCGAAAATCTCTGCACAAAATCAGTGTTTGAAAAGTGCTTTGAGGTGACCTCAGACACTGAATTGACCCTAAGAGAGTTCTGGAAGAATCACTTCAGTATCTACAACTCCATATGCCTTATAGGTAAGGCTTGGAAGGGAGTGACTTCCAGGACTTTTGAACTCTGCTTGGAGACAATTGTGGCCAGGAGAGGAATTTTGAAGGGTTTGAGGCTGACCCTGACGACCCTCTGCCTGTTGTGGAAGGTATTGTGGTATTGGGCAAGTCCCTGGGGTTGGAGGTGAGTGGCGAGGATGTGGAAGAGTTGGTGGATGACCACAATGAAGAGCTAACCACTGAAGAGCTGGAAGAGCTGGAACTGGAACAGCATCAGACCAGAGTTCAGGAACTTGCTTCACAGGAGGAGGAAGAGGGAGTGGATGAGGTGCCTTCTTCAGAGATTAAGGAGATATGTTCAAAGTGGAATGATGTGCAATGGTTTGTGGAGAAATACCACCCTGAGCAAGCTGAAACAAGCCATATCTGCAACATGTTCAGTGACAAAACACTGTCCCATTTTAGGGACATCTTAAAGAGGTGCCAGAAACAGAGGACTCTTGACAGTTATTTTTCGAGACCGAGGTTCAGTGACTCTCAAGCTGGTCCTAGTGGCATTAAAAGAAAAAGAAGGGAAGTAACCCCAGATAAGGACTTGTTACCTGAAGTCTTTATGGAGGGGGATTCCCCTTCCAAACATTAAGCCCTCCCTCACTCCTCCTCCCTATCTTCCATCAACAATCTTCAATAAAGGTAAGTAAAAATGTTATTTTATATGTTTATTTAATTTTTTTTTTTCAACAAGTCGGCCGTCTCCCACCAAGGCAGGGTGACCCAAAAAGAAAGAAAATCCCCAAAAAGAAAATACTTTCATCATCATTCAACACTTTCACCACACTCATACATAATCACTGTCTTTGCAGAGGTGCTCAGATATAACAGCTGAGAATAGTCCCTCCCAGCTGTCACTATCCCAGACCCCTCCTTTAAAGTGCAGGCATTGTACTTCCCATTTCCAGGACTCAAGTCCAACTAAATCAATTAACTGGTTTCCCTGAATCCCTTCACAAAATGTTACCCTGCTCACACTCCAACAGCTCGTCAGGTCCCAAAAACCATTCGTCTCCATTCACTCCTATCTAACACGCTCACAAAAGGCTTGATGGAAGTCCAAGCCCCTTGCCCACAAAACCTCCTTTACCCCCTCCCTCCAACCTTTTCTAGGACGACCCCTACCCCGCCTTCCTTCCCCTACAGATTAATACGCTCTAAAAGTCATTCTACTTTGATCCATTCTCTCTAAATGACCAAACCATCTCAACAACCCCTCTTCAGCCCTCTGACAAATAATTTTAGTAACTCCACACCTTCTCCACATTCCAAATTTTCTGCATAATATTTACACCACACATTGCCCTTAAGATAGGACATCTCCACTGCCTCCAGCCTCCTCCTCGCTGCAGCATTTGCAACCCATGCTTCACACCCATATAAGAGTGTTGGTACCACTATACTTTCGTACATTCCCTTCTTTGCCTCCATGGATAACGTTTTTTGTCTCCACAGATACCTAAACGCACCACTCACCTTTTTTTCCTTCATCAATTCTATGGTTAACCTCATCCTTCATAAACCCATCCGCTGACACAACTCCCAAATATCTGAAAACATTTACTTCTTCCATAATCCCTCTCTCCAATGTGATATCCAATTTTTCTTTATTTAAATCGTTTGATACCCTCATCACCTTACTCTTATCTATGTTCACTTTCAACTTTCTACCTTTACACACCCTCCCAAACTCGTCCACTAACCTTTGCAACTTTTCTTTAGAATCTCCAATAAGCACAGTATCATCAGCAAAAAGTAACTGTGTCAACTCCCATTTTGCATTTAATTCCCCATAATTTAATCCCACCCCTCTCCCCAACACCCTAGTATTTACTTCTTTTACAACCCCATCTATAAATACATTAAACAACCATGGTGACATTACACATCCCTGTCTAAGACCTACTTTTACTGGGAAGTAATCTCCCTCTCTCCTACACACCCTAACCTGAGCCTCACTATCCTCATAAAAACTCGTTTACATACAGCCTTCAGTATTTATTTATTAATAACTGTACTATGTATAAATGTTATGTGTATGTAAAACTATAATTAATCTCATTAAAATGTATTTTTTGTGAATATTTTTGGGTTTCTGGAACGGGTTAATTGTATTTCCATTACAGTGGACCCTCGGTTTTCGTTGAAAATTCGTTCCAGAATGCTGTTCAAGTGCAGTTACCAAACGAATTTGTTCCCATACAGACAAATGTAAATTAGATTAGACGTTTCAGACCCCCAAAAATACACTTACAAAATGTCTTACAAAAATACACTTTCATAATTGTTCGAGTTTGGAGGTGAACGAAAACCGAGGGTCCACTGTATTTCTTATGGGAAATATTGCTTCGAGTTTCGAACGTTTCGAGTTTAGAACTAGCTCCTGGAACGGATTAAGTTCGAAACTCGGAGTTCCACTGTATACCAGAAATGTTATAAATGGTGCAGAGGTGACATTAAAACAATATCAAAGATGGCTGACACAAACTCACTACCATTATAGTATGCTCCTCACTTAGCAATGAATTCGTTTAACAACGTGGTCTTAGGAATGGAACTCCATCATTAAGTGAGGAGAGGCTGTATTTCCGCTACTTTAACCCTTTCAGGGTTTCGGCCGTACTAGTACAGTGGACCCCCGAGTTTCGTAAAAACTTCACTCCTGAAGTCTGCTTAAGTGCCATTACCGAACGAATTTACTCCCTTAAGGAAAATTTTCACGTAGGTTAGTCTATTTCAGACCCCCAAAAATACTTTTCCACAAGCACTTACAATATTATACTTACATAAATGTACGATTTCCGGGGTTTACGAAACTCGGGGGTCCACTGTACAGCTTATGCGCCAGGGTTTTCGACGTACTAGTACGCATAAATTCTAGCACCTTCAAATTACGTGGGAAAAGGCTGGTAGGCCTAGAGGTGAGAGAATGGGTCTGCGTTTTCAGTGTGCGCAGTAGGAAAAAAAATCAGGGACCCAGTGGTGCATTGTGAGAATGCCATGTTAGTACACCTCGTTCACCATGCCTCGCGGTAAGAAACTCCTCACTACTCGGCGAATTGGAACACTTTTGTTCCCAGTGACAGTTCTAACACCGATGGGAGTGTCAGTGATGATGACTTTCAAGGTTTTGAGGAGGTTGTGACCGAAACTAGTGACCATAATACCGGTAATATTGAGGAAAACCCAGACGACCCTCAACCTTCAACCTCTGGTGCTGTGGCGTCTTGTTCACGTTCAGTTGTACCAGAACGAAGGAGGAAACTCTTCTTTACCCATATCCCGGACTCGGATGTGAGCAATGGTGATGATAGTGATAGTGAATATGAACTCCAAGCTCTTCAAAACAGTTCCAGTAGCAAGAGTGGAGTGGAATATTGTCCAGTGAAGCGTCAGTATATACGACAGTATATGCGCTTTGGTAGCTTGCCATATGCTATTCCAAGGGAAAGGAGTACATCTCAGAGTACATCCCGTGGGCATACAACAGGAACAGATAGTGAAAATGAAGATGATAGTGTTGCAATTGGGATGAGAAATGTGCATGCATCTGGTGGTGGTGGTGCCAGGCGTGAGGCACCAGCAGTAAGCCATGCTGTCACCCATGCCGCTGACTCTGCTGAGCTACAACAAAGGCCACCCACCACACCAACCTGCACAACCACAACCTCCACAACCACAACCTCCACAACCACCTGTCAATATCCAGTACCCACTAGCAGACCGCACCTGGGACTGGCAGGAAGCTGACAATTTTATTCCCAATCCCCATCAGTTTGATGAAAGTCAAAGTGGAATACCCCTATCATGTACACTTGGAAACAATGCCACTGAACTGGAATGTTTCGAGTTATTCTTTGACGAACCCCTGATGGAAATTATTGTCAGGGAAAGCAACACATACTACGAGTACACCATGGCAAACACAATACTTTCACCAAAATCACGCCTCCACAAGTGGAAAGAGACAACTTTGGCTGAGATGTATCTTTTCTTTGCCACAATAATGCTTATGCCACATGTGTATAAGCACAGTGTCAAATCATACTGGTCGACAGACTGCCTGATTGCAACACCAGGTTTCAGTGATATAATATCAGTGAATCGATTTGTGCTACTGTTACGTATGCTACACTTCTCAGACAAAACCAGGCCTGACAGAAACGACACATGACCATAACACTAGACACAGAGCACTCCTCGATGTTCCTCGTGTCCATCTAACACTATGTAAAAACTCAATGCATATAAAAGGCACGAAAATTTGGAATTCATTACCTGTCATTGCCAAAGAAACCCTGCCTGTACCCCAATTCAAAACGATACTAAAAAAAACACCTTCTCACCCAAACCTAAATGCACAATATCAAACATTCCCAACAAAGTAAAATAATCACTTAAATGTAAAAACCTGATTAATCACTTAAATGTAAAAACCTGTTATGCATAATACATACTAAGCTAACTGTTCCTATAACATTTACATTATAATGACCACATAAACTGTAATTGCAATGCAGCTAATTGTTTTAAATTGTTATCTCACTCAATTAATTGCATTGTTACTATTAATAAATTATTATGTTCAACTTATATTCAAATTATACAACTTAGATACACAATTATACTTATTTTATAAATTATCAACCATAATATTTTACCATGTAGTCTACTATTACTTAATCTTAAGAATGCCCGCAATGCACAGCATATTAGGGGCTTTTGGCATGTACTCCTCATTTATACCTATGTATCATTGTATCATGTCTACCTATGTATCATTGTACCATGTCTAAATAAACTATTATTATTATTATTATTATTATTAATGTGTTTGTGTATCTGAAACAGAAATTCAATACAGTGGACCCTCGGTTTTCGTGTATCTCCAAACTCGATCATTTATGTAAATGTATTTTTGTAAGTGCTTTTGTAAGTGTACTTTTGGGGGTCTGAAACGATTAAACTAATTTACATTTGTTCTTATGGGAACAAATTCATTCGGTAATGGCACTCAAACAGAATTCTGGAAAGAATTTTCAACGAAAACCGAGGGTCCACTGTATGCATTTGTATCCCTTCAGGAAGCTTGTTATTGATGAGTCATTGATTCTGTTCAAAGGTAGACTGTCGTTCAAGCAGTATATACCAAGCAAGAGGTATAAAGCTGTTTGTGCTTTGTGATTGCTACAGTGGTCTTGTATTGGATATTATTGTGTACACTGGAAGTTATACATTGCAAGATAACAGGAAGTTATTGGGTATCTCTGGTGATGTGGTTAGAACAATGATGGAACCATATCTTGGTACACAAGCCCCTCCCTCAGTGATTTTTTTGCGAGTGAACGTGACGGATGTGTGCGGTACAGTGCGTGGAAATCTTAAGCATATGCCTAGGTTCAATGCAGGCACTCGTAGAGGTCAGGTGCAGGCGTTTGCTGCCAATGACATCGTGGCATTTCGGTGGCATGACAAACGAGATGTCACACTTGTGATCAGTTCACCCTAATGAAATGACAGACACAGGCAGGCTGAATAGAGAGACCAATGAACCCATTCTAAAACCTGCAACTGTGACTGACTACACCCTCAATATGTGTTCAGTGGACAAATGAGACATGCAGATTGGGTTTGCTGATTGTGTTCGCAAGTTATAAGTGGTATATAAAACTTTTTTCACATTCTGGACATTTTCATGCTCAATGCTTATAATATTTATAAGTTGAAGACCACAAACAAACCACCAAATGGCAAATTTTGTTTGTCTGTCATCAGACAAATAATATTCAAGTACCAAGGAAGAACACCTGCAATAGAAAACCGCCCACCAAATTATCAACACCTACCCTCTTGTCTGAGGCCTGGTGATCACTTCCTAATAAAACTGCCTGCTACTGCTTGCAAGAAAAAGGCTCAGAAGAGGTGTTTTGTCTGTGCACATACAAAAAAACGCCAACAAAAATGCAGAGACACTCGTTTTATGTGTGAAGAGTGTAAAACACCACTGTGCATGACACCATGTTTCAAAGACTTCCACAAGCTGCAGAACTTCTAGGAACATGTTCAGTGACTATATATGTATATACGTATATGATTGAACAATAGTAATAAACAATATTTTACATTGTAAGTTTTTGTAAATATGTTTTGTAAACAAAATAGTGAGAACAAACTTTATGCCGTTATTGTGTAATAATCAACGAGTGAATATTTGAAAAACAGCACTTATATTGGTCTTACAGGCCATAAAAGTTATTTGAAAAAAAAAATTAAAAACAATAAGAAAACAACTCCAAAAATCTAAATAAAATATTACCGTCACTAAGTGATGAGCATACTATAATGGTAGTGAGTTTGTGTCAACCATCTTTGATATTGTTTTAATGTCACCTTTGCACCATTTATAACATTTCTGATGAATTTTTAAATGTTTATACAGTAGTGTACTGTATACTGAAATAAACATTATAGAGGAAATTAGCTCTAATACACATTATTTAGGTATGAATACTGGTCAGAGAGCCCATCGTAAGTCCGAGGCATCAGTAAACGAGTACGTTGCTAAGTGAGGAGAGGCTGTATTTATAACATTTCTGGCATATTTTTAAATATTTATACAACAGTGTACTGCATATTGTAATAAAGAGAATAGAGGAAATCAGCTCTAATATACATTACAGGTACATTCCTTTATCCGAAACCCTTGGGGCCAGTAGTGTTTCGAATTTCATAATGAAGGTGGGGTCTAGGGCAGCACCCCATAATCAAACAGTAACACTGTAGCAAAAACATATGAATACTCACACTAAGTGGGATAAATAAAGACTACAAATACTACTACGGTTTATTTAGAGTAATATATTGATAAATGAAATAATGGGATAATTATAGACCAGGAACACAATTCTCAAGTGATGAAGCAGCACTATGACAGATGGTGTTTTTAAAGACTTAATTGATCACACATTTTCACCATATTGTCTATGGGGACTTTTTCACCTGTGTTCACAATGTCATCATCATCACTACTATTCTCATGCTTATTTGTATTTAACACCATTTCTTTAAATCATAAACAGTGGTAGCTCCAACACCATATTCTTCAGTAAGACGCCTCACTGACACACCACGATCAAGCTTCTGCCGTAACCCTACTTTCTGTGTTATTGATAGTCAGATGCATCCTTTTCTTTTTCTCACTGTTACCCATAGGGGTATCTGCAGCTCTTTTTGACATTTTCACAGTGAAATTAAACACAGTCACAAAATAAAAAGCAAAAACAAAATATCAGCGAACAGCAGATGCACGTGTGAACACTACAAGTGCTGAGACACAACTGATGCCTGCCACTCTGGCTGTCAGTGACTGACGCTCCACACCACGAAAAAACTTCGGTTTTCGGAACTTTTTGAATTTCAGAATTTTGGATAAAGGAATGTGGACCTGTATTTAGATATGAATACTGGTCAGAGAGCCCGTATTAAGTCCGAGGCATCGGTAAAATTGGCCAAATTACAACTTATGTGCACATTAAAGGGTAGCTTTAATAGCTGAATGAGTGAACCGAGCAAAATTGCTGATGTGTAAATTGCGCAAAGACCGCCAACTTTGCACCAGCGTAATTCCACAGGTTTTCATCAAATTTTGCATTTTTAGTATCATTACCTTCAGAAAATGTTTACCATTTCAGAAAATTTATTATTATTTTTTAAAAAATCACGATACCATCAGCACTTTTAATTTAGGGATCGAGACAGTGAGAGTTAAATTAAACAAAAATTAAAGAACAACCTAACCATCTTTAAAGTGAACTGAATAAACAGATGACATAACTATATTTAAACCAGACTAAAAACAAAAAGATAAATGCAGTAAACCCTCAATATATCGGACCTCAATATAATACTTTTTAAATTAAAGGCAAAATCCAATGGTTAAATGGTACTTTTAACTCCATTATTTTCAATGTTTATACTGCAGTATATCTGTAAATTGTGTGTACATTATAATACTATATATACAGTAGAGTACCTTAGTGCACTTTTTTTTTTTACTATATTTTAACGTTTTTATATAACGAACACCCCCTATTAGTCCATTATACTGAGGGTAGTTTATGGGACAACTGCAACAGCACCCACCTCGAAATCTATTCTGTGAAGATTAAGAATAAGGAGTAGCAGCATATTGGTGTTGTAGAACTCATGGGCCAACTGTGCCAAGACAATGTCCTGAGGCTCAGAGTCTGTGGTGCCATAGAGCATAGTCTTGATCTGGGTCAGGCTCTTGCTTGTGTCCTCTTGTGCCTAGATAGCAAATTGAAACTTTTTTAAAAGCATCATTTTACTGATAATTATTTTTTTGGTGGTAAGTGTAGGGCAAATGCAAAATACAGTATTATACCTTTACACTTTTTGCAACACTTAGATGCAGCTCTACTCTCCATGCAAACTACTGTGTGAATAACCAGTGTAAACTATCATTTTAATTTTGCTTTTACTATGCAAACATTAACATTAGCATCCTCTTGCATTTCTAGAAGTTAACGTTTTGAAAATGTTATAACATTTCTAATACACAAATTCCTAACATGCAGCAGATAGCCAATACAACATGTGCTATACTATTACACCATAAATAATTTCCCAAAATTTCTCCCAACCTACATGCACTAAATTCTCTACCTTTGCACTGCTCTTCTCTGACATACTTTGCACTACTGTACATCTGCCTCCATCTCTATACATTCTCACTTGCACACTCTTGTTTTCCTCTACTTCCCCCTCTCAATATACAATTACTTTTCCTTTTCATCATTACATCTGCTCTCTTTTAACCAATAACTACTCTAAATAAATCTAATTACATCTAGCACTCGCTACCCTTTCTAAATTATCCTTAGTAGTCCAAATATATATGTCACAATTTAAACAGGATCATTTTGAAGGAGACAGCAAACTCTTATTTTCAAAAGGAGTTCTCACCATGAGCTTGTGTTACACAATTAATTGAATATTCAAAGCAAACAAACAATAAAAAACTACTAGAATAAATAAAACACAACACACACAAATACTATAACACCCAATTAAAATAACCAATATCAGTTTAAAATCCTCTTCAATTATTAATGTCAAATGACTCTTAAAAGTTTTATGAGATCTTTATAGGCACCCCAGTACAGTAACTACAAAAACCACAATACAAGTGAAAAAGGCCTAAGTCATGGGAAAACAGTTTTATGTTCTACAGTCAGCTTCACACCACAGTCTACAGAAGCATCTGCAAACTAGAGGATTTGGGAGAGATGTGTGTCCACTCATCAATCAACAGTTTTCTTTAAGTGACAATTCCTGTTGAAGGAGGGAGGCCAAACACTAATATCCTGCCAAACCCTGTATAACTTCTTTCTCGTCTGTAGAGCCATCAAAGCCTGCTACTTTTCAATAATATATCTATACATGTAACACATGAAGTCACTGCTATCTTAGAGCATGCTTTAAATAGCAGCTGTCATCTAAGCATCTGCCTGTTCATTTCCTGCAACACCAATATAGCCCAGGCACCAACAGAAGTACATCCTTGTGCCATGCATGGAGAATCTACAAATAGGCAAACAAATGTATAGGATGTTACAGTGGTTCAAAGCCATACCAAGCATTAAGCAAGGTGCATAAAACTGGCTCAAAGCTACATCAATATATATTTAGCAGTTCAGGACCTTTGCATGCAACAGGATTTCTTGTAAGTGACAATACATTCTCAAATGCTGTGATATACATGTACAAACATGAAATAGGATCACAGTAAACAGGTGATATCACAATATGCAAAATAACAGCAGTGAAAAATTAGTGAAATTCCAAGTGCTTTTGTGATTTCTCACATTATCAAGGAAACTGTTTGGAATTTTACTAGTTTTTCATTGTGGTTATTTTGCATGTACAAACATCAAAGACAAAATAACTGTACCACTTGTATTATAAGTAAATTATACCAATGGCAATTAAGGCCACATCATCACATACTTATCTACCTTTTCAGCCTTTTTGTCAGGTCGTTCAAGAGCTGTAAGTGCATCCTTGAGAGCTTTCGACACCTCCTGGGGGCTCTTTGGGCTCTTGCGAAAAAGGGACATCGCGGTGGCCTTCCTCCCCCGCCTTTTATAACACCATCACCTGTGAACAAAATAATATATTAGCATCACTACATAATCCATTATTAGAGGAAAAACTATTGATCAACATAAGCAGTCACACCAGCAACTACAGCATATTAATTTCAAAATTTAAATTTTTAATACTAGTGCTGGAACACAGAGTTAATATACAGTTTTAGATTAATTGTTTATTGAGCTGGCATTCCAATAGTCTAGGCTGTATCACCCTGAGGAAGAAATATCAAGATACAGTGGTACCTCGGTTAACGATTGTCCCCAAACTCGCCCTTTTATGTAAGTTTATTTTTTTAAATGCTTTTGTAAGTGTATTTTTGGGGGTCTAAAAGGACTAGTCTATTTTACATTATTCCTTATGGGAATAAATTTGTTTGGTAATGGCACTTGAACAGCATTCTGGAACGAAAAAATATCGTTAACCGAGGTACCACTGTACTATTTCAGGTTTCAGCTAGCCTCCAGAGTACAACCATATCTTCACTTACTTGCTTGTTCAATGCTGCTTTTTGTGGTATACACCATGTCTGGTACAAGTACACACACAGGAATATTGACCTCTTATCCACTTGTAAAATTACTTGTTTTGAAAAAATACATGACAATTATTATTATATTCATGGGAGTGTTAAATTTATAGGGGTCATGCAATTCCTGAGGATTGGAAGGTACAGTAATCAGGCTTGATACAAAGGTAAAGCGGCTTCAATTCCTTGGATTACCTAAGAGCTCATCACCAGCATCAGTACCATCCAGTGCTGTCAAGCTACAGACAGCATTTTCATCTATAATGTAATAATAATAATATTTTTATTTCATTGCAAGTTTACATCAAGATTTTGTAATTACAATTATGAATTGAAGTGCAAAGAGAGCCACTATCATGCCATGGCATTATGGGCAGACTAAATCTAATGGCTTATAGACTACTTAATACTAGAGAAATTGATTAAGTTTGTTATAGTTAAACATTAGCTTATGTTTATAGCAGATAATAAGTTTACTCAAATTACAATCTGAGGATATCACATTGTGACTAGGTGGAAGTGTTTTGTAGGATGGTTATATCAATAGTAAATATTGAATTATATTATGGCAAAATAACACTGAGCGTTGTTGAAAGTAGTTTACAGTATGAGTACGTATTTAATTTAGGGTGAGTAGGTGGTTTTTGAGAAGAGGCTTAAATTGATGTTCAGACCAGGTTATTTTAGTATTTACTGGTAATGAATTCCAGATTTTGGGGCCCTTTATGTGCATAGAATTTTTACACTGGGTGATATGGACACGGGGTATATCAAAAAGTGATCTGTGTCTTGTGTTATGGTCATGGGTCCTGTTAAAGTTGATGATGAGAATTTTGAGTGGAGGGTTTATATTTGAGTGTTGAGTTCTATGTATGTAGTAGGCACAAGAATAAGTGTGAATGTTCTTTACTGTGAGTAGTTTTAGACTTTTGAATATTGGTGGAGTATGCTGTCTATAGTGGGAATTTATCATCATTCTGACTGCAGCCTTTTGTTGGGTTATGAGCAGTCTAAGGTGATTTAATGTTGTTGATCCCCATGCACAAATTCCATAGGTGAGATAAGGGTAGATGAGTGAATGATACAGTGCAAGGAGAGCTGATTGAGGCACATAGTAGCGTATCTTTGATAGTATGCCTACTGTCCGAGATTTTCTTGGAAATTTGTTGTGTGTGTGTTTGGAATTTGAGGCTACTGTCAAGGTAGATTCTTAGGAATTTTCCCTCTGCGAGTCTTGTGATGGGTGATCCATTGAGCGTTATGTTAAGTGGAACATTTGTAGCTCTGTTTCCAAACTGAATGAAATAGGTTTTGTCAGTATTGAGAATAAGCTTATTAGTCATCATCCAGGTAGATATTTTCTATAATTCAGCATTAACAGTGTTGGCAAAATTTAAGGCTTTCATAATACAGTATATTCTGCAAGAATCTATGTTCCCAATTTCAATTCATCATTAAAATATGAGGTACTGCATAGTACTATAAGATAAGATAAGATTTTGATTGGATTTTTAGCCCGGAGAGTTATCCACTCAGGATAACCTAATGAAGTCAATGTGTCATCAGGGACTGCTATTTTCACTGGAGTCCTTTAATTTTGTACCCCAGAATGTGACCGACAACAGCTGACTAACACCCAGGTACCTACTTACTGCTAGGTGAACAGGAGTAGCAGGTGTAAGGAAACATGTTCAATGCTTCTACCTGTGCCAGGGATCAACTGAGCCACAGGACTATACAGAGGAGTTTTGCAAAAGATGCCAACACAATACTACAATTTAGAAATACTACACAGAGAGGTTCATCAAAGCACTTTAATGCTCTTTTATCAGTACCCCAACTCCTGATAAACTAACAGCTATAACCTAAGACTAGGCTGATAACCATCGACACTAATCTGTTCCAAACATGCAAACCACTCAACACTGACCTTGTGAAGCATTTCTAATGCACCTAAAGACAATTTTACTGTACATATTAATATATAACAGTATTGTACAAGACTACCACAAACATCTCATGTGCCACTGCCAGTAATATTGATGTGTATTACATTACCATTCATTTTTTTATTAATCTTTACAGTGGCAAGATTATTGTAATTTCTTTATTCCGTCCTATTAGTATCCCTTATAATGTATATTCTATTTTTACATAAACTTTTATGTATTCTAGAGCCCAACTCATTCCATATCGGTATGTCCAACTCAACAAAATTGCATAAAATTGTGAAAATACACATAATGTTTACCTCAGTTCATTTAAACTATCATTTGTTCAACTGCACAAGCCACTAAAGATGTCAAATGTTTCTTGATATCATTAAAGTAATTAATGTTTCTCTTGAAAGGCTTCTGACTAAATGACGAATGTCCCTAAGCTAATGGAATTGTTCTCATATTTTGTTTCTGTTTAAAACAGTGGGATAACGAGTGTCCGTGCAAGAACTGGAGAATGACTCTTCTCACCTGCAAGCTTTAAGTGTAGATGTATATGTGTATGCATTAATTACAGTAGTTTTGATTAGTTTATCCAAGTGTGTTTCATTCAGTTGTGAAGGCTTTCAAACAGTTTATTCAACCTCACCTATATCATGGAATTTTATTCTAAAAGAAATAGCAGTGTTACCTAACCTAACTACATAGTGTGTGAATATTTACACTGTACTATACTAAAAAAAAATTATACCAAGTACGTATTTCCCAATAAGGTAAAGTAACCCAAAGAAAACTACATTCATTTTGTAACTTCCCCCTACCTAGATATTTTTTCCAATAGGTACTAGAAATAGTTATCCAATGATGACAAACTCAACATCCCCTGCTGCCTGTGAATGGTTTCGAGGGCTCCTCTGTCTTCCTCCTCAGCCTAGCCTGGCCACGAAGGCTGCTTGTGCAAGTGGCTTGCAGACCCACACAGCTGTCACAACTTAGCTGATCCAGCACTTTTAAAAGGAAGCTGCTCAGCTTCTTTAAAACTTTACCTTCATTGTGGCAATATTGCTGTTGATGTCCCGGACCAGAGACTTTCAAAGTATAATCCCAACTCCAAAACTCAAGCCCAGCTAACAGGATCATCCATTCTTTGTGTATATTAACCCTTTGGGGGTCCAAGGGGTCTCTCTGAAACTCGTTCTCAGGGTCCACGAATTTAAAAAAAATATATATTTTTTCTTATGGAATGATATAGAATCTTTTTCCGATCATAATGCCACATAAATTATGAAATTTGATCGAAAACTAACGGAATTATGCTTTCGCGAAGTTAGCGGTAGCCATGACATTTACGCATCGGCGATTTCGCCCACTTTGAGCCCTATTTTCGGCACATTCCAATGTATCAGTCTACTAAAATTATAGCTATTTCGCTAGAACTCCATTTCTTCTATCGATTGAGTACAAGAAACCGCCTATTTACCAATTTCAACTACCCAAAATAGTGGTCAGAAAATGGCAATTTGGCCAATTTCACTCAAATTTCAAACGATGCCAATTTCAAAATAGGGTCCATAATAAACAAGGCAGACATTCCTGGCACTAAAATAACATCTCTGTTCATTAGTCACGTCTCCAGGCCCCTCTTACATTACTTTTGCTTTCCATTTTGAATTTTTATTCTCACAAAAAATAGAAGATTTACTGTTATGTATACAACTGCATCACTGTAAAAATGGTATAAATAATATCAGCGCACTTGTGCAAGAATATTAGATTCTCCAGTTGATGTGTATTGGACGCATGGTGTGATTTGTTTACTCCTGAACATCGGCCAAAATCGAACATTTTCGCTACTTTGCGCTCAGTTTCAAGGTACTTGTCATCATGAAACCAGTCAAAATTATCTCTATTTCTGTAATATATCATCTATTCTATAAAATGAGACTAAGAAAACGAGAATACAAGCATAAATACCATACGAAAATAGACTGCAAAGTCGCTGTTTTAAACCAAAAACAGGTTTTTTTCCTCATTATGCAGTGTGTGGTGCAGGAATTTTTTTATACTGCGCACACTGACCGCACAGACCCATTCTATCACATCTAGGCCTAACAGCCTGTTTCTGCTTGATTTAAGGGCACTAGAATTTAGGAGTACTAGTACGTCAATAACCACAGTGCGTAAAACGTACTTGTACGACCATAACCCCGAAAGGGTTAAGAGAGAAGGGGGAAAAGCAGACATCACAGTAAGGCAACACATCAAATACTGAGGACTACTCACACCCTCTAACCAACTGCCAAAGCAAATACACAATATTTCTATAGCCACCAAGTTAAATTAAACACTATGGTCCTGAAAAGCATTGCTAAACCTTCAAGGCACAATTTAAGGTAGTGCATTTTGAAATGGCACCATTATTCTGGATTTGGGAGTGGATATGTCGGCGGATGGGTCTATGAAGGATGAGGTGAATCATAGAATTGATGAGGGGAAAAGGGTGAGTGGAGCACTTCGGAGTCTGTGGAGACAAAGAACCTTGTCCATGGAAGTAAAGAGGGGAATATATGAGAGTATAGTTATACCAACGCTCTTATATGGGTGTGAAGCATGGGTGATGAATGTTGCAACGAGGAGAAGGCTGGAGGCAGTGGAGATGTCATGTCTGAGGTCAATGTGTGGTGTGAATATAATGCAGAGAATTCGGAGTTTGGAAATTAGGAGGAGGTGCGGGATTACCAAAACGATTGTTCAGAGAGCTGAGGAGGGGTTGTTGAGGTGGTTTGGACATGTAGAGAGAATGGAACGAGACAGAGTGACTTCGAGTGTATAAATCTGTAGTGGAGGGAAGGCGGGGTAGGGGTCGGCCTAGGAAAGGTTGGAGGGAGGGGTAAAGGAAGTTTTGTGTGCGAGGGCTTGGACTTCCAGCAAGCATGTGTGAGCGTATTTGATAGGAGTGAATGGAGGCATATGGTTTTTAATACTTGACGTGCTGTTGGAGTGTGAGCAAAGTAACATTTATGAAGGGATTCAGGGAAACCGGCAGGCCGGACTTGAGTTCTGGAGATGGGAAGTACAGTGCCGGCACTCTGAAGGAGGGGTGTTAATGTTGCAGTTTTATAACTGTAGTGTAAAGCACCCTTCTGGCAAGACAGTGATGGAGTGAATGATGATGAAAGTTTTTCTTTTTCGGGCCACCCTGCCTTGGTGGGAATCGGCCGATGTGTTAATAAAAAAAAAAATAAAAAAAATTCTGGATTTGATTTCGTATGGTGTTAGTGAAGGCTTGCCAACATGAAAAAGATATATAGACTTAAAATATCTGCCTTGAGCTCTTAAAAACAACAATCTTAAGTGATAAATGGTACTGAGGTAAAAAAAAAAAAATGCCATCCTTTGATTAACCCCAGAACTGGCCCTGTCATGCACCTCCTGTTTCCTCGATACACCGAGGGATAAATATTGTAAGGGAGTGTGGTATAGCTGAACTTGCACCATCTGCAAAGCAGTACTACTGCCTCCCTCAGCAATACTCGGTGATAATGAAAATGAAAATGTTTATTTCCTTGCAAAGCTTACAATGTGTGGTTCACATATTATAAAATACTAATTACAAAGAAGACCACTAGCATGCCTAGGCATTTTAGGGCAGACTAATCCTAATTCTTATTCTATATTGACACAGGTTATGGAGCAGTACATTTTAATATACATTATTGCATACTGATATAAAAGTTAGGTAATTGAAGTGATTAACATTAATTAGACTGATAATAGTGAGGTAGTACAAAACATATAACAATATTACAATTAGTTAATTTAGTAATGGGAATGGTTTTATCTCTGCATGATACACTGTTTCTATAAAAGCTCCTATTACTGTAACCACGAACGAGTGGTATTGATCACTAACAACACGTTCGTGGTTACGATAATATAAAATACTGCTTGTTGAGGCTAGTACACCAAACGGGGAGTAGAATGAAATTAGCTCAGAGGCACCTACACCATCGTATGTCCTCAGATCAAGGTAACACACCTAGCTCTGCTGGGTGCTTGATTCTTGTAGGATTTGGTGGTCCTGTGGGTTAGAGCGTCATGTGGCTGGCTTTTGCTCACCATGAGGCGGGCCAAAACAACATGGGTTCAAGTCCTTGGCTAGTCGCAGTGTTGTTATTGATCAAAAGCTCCAATATTGGGAGAGTATTACAAGCAAACTTAGGACTAACTTAAGATTTATTAGGTAATAACTATATTAGGAATTTTATGGTGAGTGTTAGTGTAAAAAAGGGGGAATTAATCAGACCTACCTCACAGAGGCAGGGATTAAAAAGTCCACTGACATGTCTCAATTGTAAGGAAGATCACCACACACTGGTAGCCAAATATGTACCTCAAAAGAAAAGGACTATCACACAAAAAGCAGCAAAGAAAAATCCAAACCAATCAAGAACTCTACAAATGTAGCAATAACCAGGCTGCAGGACAACCATAGAAAAATGCAACAAGCTACCCAACAAAATAACCCCAACCAATCACTGACCATAATGGCAGCAAATCCAGTGACCATTCCTCAAATGGAAGGCATTACACCAATCAAGACATCAACATGCATAATTTATGCCCACCTTATCAGTGTAGCATGTGCATGCTCTTCTGGAACTGCAGTCAACTATACATTTTGACTAAACCTCCATTGAAATATTCAAGATTATCTTTATCAAAAAAACTTCAGAAAACAAGCAATCTACAGAAGTATTGGCAAATTCAAGCTCACCAGAAGAAATGTAAGTAACAAAACAAGTTACTTTCCACACAACTAGTGACAAGACACAGATCACTATTTGACATATCCCGAGTCCATACTAACCAATGTAAAAATTCTATGCACATAAAGGGCCCCTGAATCTGGAATTCATTACCAGTAAATATTAAGTTAACCTTGTCGGAAAATCAAT
The DNA here is from genome assembly GCA_009830355.1 of Cherax destructor. NCBI lineage: Eukaryota > Metazoa > Arthropoda > Malacostraca > Decapoda > Parastacidae > Cherax > Cherax destructor. The sequence continues at coordinate 60,102 of WNWK01004488.1, read as the reverse complement.
TCAAGACTCTTCTCAAAAATCACCTACTCACCCTATACTAAATACTCATACTGTAACAAACTTTCAAACCCAATGTTATTTTACTTAAGATAATCTCAGTTTTATATTGTCATCCTCCTTAACACTTGTTGCAATTTCATATCATCATATTGTCATTTTAATTAGTATAGTATCATCTTGTTAATTTGAAATAAAATATATAACTAGAAGAAACTCAATAAATTTCTCTAATATTGTTATTTTACTAGTATAGCATCAACATATTGTAACTTGAAATAAAATATACAACTAGAATAAACTCAATCAATTTCTCTAGTATTAAGTACTTAGTGAATAAGTCTTTAGAATAAGCTGCCCCTAATGCCATGGCATGCCAGTGGCTCTCCTTGCATTACAGTTTTATAATTGTAACTACCAATAACTATGTATACTTGTAACTTGCAACGAAATAAAAATATTATTATTATTATAAAAACATAATGACAAGGAAATGAAGGTACAAAAAGTTACTGTTAAATATACAACTGAAGATGGGCTATTTTTTTTATTCAGATTAACCCTGATGGTTAATAACCCAGGATTACTGGCTTACTTCCACTGTGATCCTTTGGTAATCATTCCCAGGATGCAACCCTCAACAGCCTGCTAATATGTACCAAGGTACCTAGTACAGTACTTACTATTAGGTGAACAAAGGCAGCAGGTGAAAGGAAACAATCATTTCAGAATTGAACCAGGGCCCTTTCGGTGCAAGTCAAAGGCACTACTGCTATTGTGAAAAATGTAGTACAAGTATTTCTATGCCAAATTTTCTAAGGACAGCTGGCCACACAATTTACACCAAATCTCAGACACAAAAAGATTTGCAAAGTTATAGAAAAGTATAAAACATTAGCTCTCACCCTCACAGTTTCCCACACACCCTAGCAGTTGCAGCCACACCCTTGCAGCTGCAGCCACACTCATAGCCACACCCACAACCTTGAAGCAGCAGCCACACCCTCAACCTCGCAGCCATGGCCACACTCTTGCAGCTGCCGTCATGCCCACACCCTCACAGCCAAAGCCAACCTCACAGCCACAACCTCATAGCCACACCCACACCCCTCACAGGCACACCTAACCCTCCAAGACACATTTGCACCCTGAAAGCCACACTCACCCTCAGAAACAGACCCTCAGACACACTCATCCTCAGACCCACTTACCCCCCCAGAGGGATAGACACACATTGTCATAGACACACCATCACTGAGTGAGACACTCAGAGAAGCACTTATACCCTCAAAGACACATTCATACCCTCCTACAGAGGGTGCTGCAAATGGATCTGAACTAACTGCAGGATTGGTCAGATAAGTGGCTGCTTGAAATCAACCCCAGCAAATGCAAGGTTATGAAGAATGGGGAAGGGGGAAAAGACCGGACATAGAATATAAACTTGGGGACAGATTTGGCAGACCTTATCAAAGAGAATTACCTGGGAGCAAGCATTGTGCTTAACATATCGCCAGAGGCTCACATCAACCGAATAACCTCTGTAGCCAATGCTTGTCTTCTGAGAGTGGTCTTATGGAATCTCAGAATCATTCCAAGTACGTAGTAGGTACATGTACTTTATCTAACATGTCAGGCCTATCTTGGAGTATGCAGCACCATTATGGAACCCACACCTGAGGAAGAATGTTAAGAAACAGGGCTAAAGAGTATGTATAATCTACAGAGAGATGCCAAAGGAATTGGACCTAATGACCCTGGAGAACAGATAACATACAAAATACTTGGAGAAATTAATAGGCCAGATAGGAATGGGCTGTTTGAGAGACAGAAAACAGGTACGCGGAGGCACAGCTGGACTTTAAAGACACAGATGAGTCACTGGGATGTCAGGAAGTACTTCTTCAGTCTCATAGTGGTTGCAAAGTGGAATGATCTTGAAGAATGACAGCAGACTCCATACATAGTTCTAAAAACAGGTACAAGAGTTCCCAAAAGGCTAGGGAAGTGAAACCAGCAAGCAGCAAGTTGAGAAGTGGGTCCAGAAGCTAAGACTACCTCCAGAACCACAAAGTTGAGTACGTACACTCATGCTCTCAGACACACACACACACACCCTCATAGATAAGTCACTTTGTCTAACTTTTTTGGGTTATCCTGGGCAATTTACACTGTACTTATGTGTACCTGTACCTAAATAAACTAACAACTTGGAAGACACACTCACACCTTCATAGATACATAGATTTCAGATGAGGTACAATTAAGGCTCTTGAAGTAAGGAGAGAGTGAACCTAACAGCAACCAGGGAGGTGGGGCCAGGAGCTGCAACCACATATAGTTGAGTGCACTTACAACATTACAGATACAATCACATCCACAAGACACACACCTTCATAGATATATGTACTCCCACCCACATAGACACTCACCCTAAAATATTAACTCATCCTTCAAGACACACTCATACAATCAGGAAACTGGACAAGTATCTTCACCAGGTGCCAGATCAACCAGGCTGTGATGGATATGTGGGGCAGCGGGCCTCCAGCAGCAACAGCCTGGTTGACCAGGCAAGCACCAGACGAGCCTGGCCCATGGCCGGGCTCAGAGAGTAGATACTCTCTCGAAACTCTTCAAAGGTATAAATAAACTAGCACCTTCAAAGAGACACTCACACCCTTGAGGATACACTCGCACACTCAAAGATACACTAGCTCCCTCGACAACACGCTCCCTCCCTCGAAGACACACTCCCTCCCTCGACGACACGCTCTCTCCCTCGAAGACACACTCCCTCCCTCGACGACACGCTCCCTCCCTCGACGACACGCTCCCTCCCTCGACGACACGCTCCCTCCCTCGACGACACGCTCCCTCCCTCGACGACACGCTCCCTCCCTCGACGACACGCTCCCTCCCTCGACGACATGCTCCCTCCCTCGACGACACGCTCCCTCCCTCGACGACACGCTCCCTCCCTCGAAGACACGCTCCCTCCCTCGAAGACCCTCCCTCCCTCGACGACACGCTCCCTCCCTCGAAGACACGCTCCCTCCCTCGACGACACGCTCCCTCCCTCGAAGCTCCCTCGATGACACCCTCCCACGCTCGAAGACACCCTTGAAGATACCCTCACATGCTCGAATAATAATAATAATAATATATAATATCTTTCTTTACTACAAGTACATGTACAAGGTATACAGGCCTAGCTGACATCAATGACATAAGTATATAGAAAGCCCCTTGTTATGCACAGCATTTCGGGCAAATTAGGTCAGTTTTGTCCCAGGATGCGACCCACACCAGTCGACTAACACCCAGGTACCCATTTTACTGATGGGTGAGCATAGACAACCGGTGTAAGGAAACACGTCCGATGTTTCTACCCCTTCACCGGGAATCAAACCCAGACCCTCACCGTGTGAAGCAAGAGCTTTTGCCACCAGGCCACGGGGCACCAAAGATACACTCTCACACTGAAAGATGAAGATACCCTCGCACACTCGAAGATGAAGATACCCTCGCACACTCGAAGATGAAGATACCCTCGCACACTCGAAGATGAAGATACCCTCGCACACTCGAAGATGAAGATACCCTCGCACACTCGAAGATGAAGATACCCTCGCACACTCGAAGATGAAGATACCTCGCACACTCGAAGATGAAGATACCCTCGCACACTCGAAGATGAAGATACCCTCGCACACTCGAAGATGAAGATACCCTCGCACACTCGAAGATGAAGATACCCTCGCACACTCGAAGATGAAGATACCCTCGCACACTCGAAGATGAAGATACACTCACACACTCGAAGATGAAGATACCTCGCACACTCGAAGATGAAGATACCCCCGCACACTCGAAGATGAAGATACCTCGCACACTCGAGATGAAGATACTCGCACACTCGAAGATGAAGATACCCTCGCACACTCGAAGATGAAGATACACTCACACACTCGAAGATGAAGATACACTCGCACACTCGAAGATGAAGATACACTCGCACACTCGAAGATGAAGATACACTCGCACACTCGAAGATTCACTCGCACTCTTGAAAATATACTCAACTTCATAGATACACTCACAACTTCATAGATACACTCACAACTTCGTAGATACACTCACAACTTCGTAGATACACTCACAACTTCGTAGATACACTCACAACTTCATAGATACACTCACAACTTCATAGATACACTCACAACTTCATAGATACACTCACAACTTCATAGATACACTCACAACTTCATAGATACACTCACAACTTCATAGATACACTCACAACTTCATAGATACACTCACAACTTCATAGATACACTCACAACTTCATAGATACACTTACACCCTTATAGACACAAACTTTCATAGGCTCATACCCACAGATACTTACACCCTTGTAGATACACTTACATCCTGGACGACACACTCACACCCTCCTAGACAGACATGTTCACACCCTCCTAGACATACATGCTCACACCCTCCTAGACACACCCACACTCATAGTTATACTCAAACCCTCACAGATACTCACACCCTGGAAGATACACTCACACCTTGGAAGATACTCTCACACCCTTGTAGATACACTCACACCCTGGTATATACACTCACCCTGGTAGATACACTCACACCCATAGATACACTTACACCCTGGTAGATACACTCACACCCTCGTATATACACTCACACCCTGGAAGATACACTCACATCCTGGAAGATACACTCACATCCTGGAAGACACTCACACCTAGGAAGATATACTCACATCCTGGAAGATACACTCACACCCTGGAAGATACACTCACACCTGGAAGATACACTCACACCCTGGAAGATACACTCACACCCTGGAAGATACTCACACCCTGGAAGATACACTCACACCCTGGAAGATACACTCACACCCTGGAAGATACACTCACACCCTGGAAGATACTCACACCCTGGAAGATACACTCACACCCTGGAAGATACACTCACACCCTGGAAGATACACTCACACCCTGGAAGATACACTCACACCCTGGAAGATACACTCACACCCTGGAAGATACACTCACACCCTGGAAGATACACTCACACCCTGGAAGATACACTCACACCCTGGAAGATACACTCACACCCTGGAAGATACACTCACACCCTGGAAGATACACTCACACCCTGGAAGATACACTCACACCCTGGAAGATACACTCACACCCTGGAAGATACACTCACACCCTGGAAGATACACTCACACCCTGGAAGATACACTCACACCCTGGAAGATACACTCACACCCTGGAAGATACACTCACACCCTGGAAGATACACTCACACCCTGGAAGATACACTCACACCCTGGAAGATACACTCACACCCTGGAAGATACACTCACACCCTGGAAGATACACTCACACCCTGGAAGATACACTCACACCCTGGAAGATACACTCACACCCTGGAAGATACACCTGGCCACACCCTGGAAGATACACTCACACCCTGGAAGATACACTCACACCCTGGAAGATACACTCACACCCTGGAAGATACACTCACACCCTGGAAGTCACTCACACCTGGAAGATACACTCACACCCTGAAAAATACACTCACACCCTGGAAGATCTCACCCTGAAATACATAAAGAGACACTTACACCTGAGTATGGTGACTATACCTCTTATATCCAGATCTGCAACACTGATTGACTATCAGTGGACGAGTAGAGGCGAATACTTTTACTTCCCCCCGCTGCTCCCGTCCACCAATCAGAGAGCAGCCCCGCCGCCTTCACCTAATCAGAACCTCGCTACCTTCCTCAACAACCAATTACAACTCAGCTCTTCCAACCCATTACTTGCTCACTTTTAGAAGATAAAATATAAGATTTCAGGGCTGTATTAGCTTTATTTTGACTAGATTTATTACAAAATATTTTATAATATTATATTTTGTGAAGAACCGCCTTGTAACACGGACACTTGTCAATATGTATATTGTAAACAAGGTAAAGTATGCAATTTCTATTATATTTTAATTCTTCCCGCCGAAAGTATTGTCAAGTATTACTTATTTATAATATTTTTAAAAGATACTTTATGATAAGTCACGTAGATTTATTTCACTTTATTAATAATTACAATGTAAGATTTATTTACCAAGGTGAGTGAGGCGCAAAATTCAATTGCATTAGTGTCGACATAAAATACTGCTACGCTATATATGTAACAATATTCTTAAGAACTGACTACATTTTTTATAAGAAATTAACTATAATCATCATTCTGAACCATTTAAAACTAAATTAAGCAAAATAACAACTAATATTAAAATTTTAGCAAGCGGCTAAACATGAACTCAATACAATAAATTAATTAATATTAACAACATTTTTTCCAATTTTTATATGATGTCTCGTGATATTATTTAAAATCTAAAAGAACTGTAAAGTTTTTAATACTTAGGTACATCAGCAGTGTGCTGTTACTCTATTATAATGTAGCAACATCCGCAGTGTGCTGCTGCTATATTAGAATGTAGGAACATCAGCAGTGTGCTGCTACTCTATTATAATGTAGGAACATCAGCAGTGTGCTGCTGCTATATTATAATGTAGGAACATCAGCAGTGTGCTGCTGCTATATTATAATGTAGGAACATCAGCAGTGTGCTGCTGTTATATTATAATGTAGGAACATCAGCAGTGTGCTGCTGCTATATTATAATGTAGGAACATCAGCAGTGTGCTGCTACTCTATTATAATGTAGGAACATCAGCAGTGTGCTGCTGCTATATTATAATGTAGGAACATCAGCAGTGTGCTGCTGCTATATTATAATGTAGGAACATCAGCAGTGTGCTGCTGTTATATTATAATGTAGGAACATCAGCACTGTGCTGCTGCTATATTATAATGTAGGAACACCAGCAGTGTGCTGATACTCTATTATAATGTAGGAACATCAGCAGTGGGCTGCTACTCTATTATAATGTAGGAACATCAGCAGTGTGCTGCTGCTATATTATAATGTAGGACCATCAGCAGTGTGCTGCTGCTATATTAGAATGTAGGAACATCAGCAGTGTGCTGCTGCTATATTATAATGTAGGAACATCAGCAGTGTGCTGCTACTCTATTATAATGTAGGAACATCAGCAGTGTGCTGCTGCTATATTATAATGTGGTACCAACAGTCAGCTAGGCTTCCTACCCTACATTATTTACCTGGAGTTTACCTGGAGAGGGTTTCGGTGGTCAACGCCCTCGCGGCTCGGTCTGAGACCAGACCGCATGGTGCATCAGGGTCTGATCAACCAGGCTGTTACTGCTGGCCGCACGCAAACTGACGTACGAACCACAGCCCGGTTGATCAGGTACTGACTTTAGGTGCCTGTCCAGTGCCTTCTTGAAAACAGCCAGGGGTCTATTGGTAATCCCCCTTATGTATGCTGGGAGGCAGTTGAACAGTCTTGGGCCCCGGACACTTACTGTGTTGTCTCTCAGTGTACTCATGGCGCCCCTGTATTCATTAGGGGAATGTTGCATCTCCTGCCGAGTCTTTTGCTTTCACAGGGAGTGGTTTTCGTGTGCAAGTTTGGTACTAATCCCTCAAGGATTTTCCAAGTGTATATAATCATGTATCTCTCGCCTACACTCCAGGGAATACAGATCAAGAGCCTTCAACCGTTCCTAGTAATTTTGGTGCCTTATTGTACTTATGTGTGCCGTGAAAGTTCTTTGTACACTCTCCAGGTCAGCAATTTCGCGTGCCTTGAAGGGGGCCGTTAGTGTACAGCAGTATTCCAGCCTATAGAGAACATGCAATTTGAAGAGAATCATCATGGGCTTGGCCTCCCTAGTTCTGAAGGTTCTCATTATCCATCCTATCATTTTCCTAGGAGATGCGGTAGACACATTGTTGTGGTCTTTGAAGGCGAGATCCTCTGACATTATCACTCCCAGGTCTTTCACATTACCTTTTCGCTCTATTGTATGGTTAGAATTTGTCGTATACCCTGATACAATTTTAATTTCCTCAATAAATAACAAAAAAGGCACAATACCGTGACTGGAACAATACACACACAACCCGCACATATAAAAGGGAGGAGCTTACGACGACGTTTCGGCCCGACTTGGACCATTTACAAAGTCACACTAACACACAGAGACGGAGGAAGGGGTATTTATAGGCAGGCAGACAGGGAAGGGGACAAGAGAGTGGGGTAATAATGGAGTAAGTAGTGGAAGAGGTAGTAGTAGTAATAGTAGTAGTGGAGACAGTCATATTCTAGGAAAGGAGCACTGCAATGAGGCTAGCGGCCCGCAAGGGTGGGACGAGAACACAGAGGGAGGAAAGGCGAATAAAAAGAAGGTCAAATACAAGGCAAAAGAAAAGAAAGAAAGGAAAACCCATAGGAGAAAAAAGGAGAAGAGGGAAGAGATGAAAGGGGAAGGAATCAGGTTAAGTCACGGGTGTTCTGAAGTTTAGAGCATTTAACAATGTAATGAGAGAGGAAAGCATCAACAGAGACAAAGGCAGGGCTAAGATTCATACAGGGAAAGTTGTGTATAAGGGAGGATTCAACCAGGCGGCGACTATGAAAGTTGGACGTAGGGTAGACAGTTTTAGCAGAATACCAATCAATAGGATGACTGTGATCTCTGACATGACAGAAAAGAGCATTATTAGTGTCGGCAAGCCTAACACTATTTTTGTGCTCCTTGAGTCTGTCAGAAAGAGATCGGCCAGTTTCTCCGAAACTGGCCGGGTTGTGTGTGTATTAATTTCCTCAAGTTTTCCATATCTGAGTAGTTGAAATTTCTCTTCATTGAACTTCATATTGTTTTGCGTGGCCATTTGAAGATTTGGTTTATGTCCGCTTGGAGTCTTGCGGTCTCTTCGATGGAGGTCACCGTCATGGATCAATTATAGATCTATCTACCAACTTTTCCTGTTAATCCTTTATCACATATTTTGTGCGCTATTACACCATGGTCACACTTGTCGAAAGCTTTTGCAAAGTCTGTGTATACTACATCTGTATTTTGTTTATCCTCTACAGCATCCAGGACCTTGTCATAGTGATCCAGTAGCTGGGACAGGCAGGAGCGTCCTGCTCTGAACCTGTGTTGCCCTGGGTTGTGTAACTGATGTGTATCTAGGTGGTTGGCGATCTTGCTTCTTAAAACCCTTTCAAAGATTTTTATGATATGGGATGTTAGTGCTATCGGTCTGTAGTTTTTTGCAATTGCTTTACTGCCATCTTTGTAGAGTGGGGCTATGTCTTTTGTTTTTAGCGAGTGTGGGATGACTCCTGTGTCCATGTTCCCTTTCCATAGAATGCTGAAGGCACGCAACAGGGGCTTCTTGCAGTTCTTGATGAACACGGAGTTCCATGAGTCTGGGCCTGGGGCAGAGTGCATGGGCAAATCATTTATTGCCTTTTAAAAGTCTTGTGGTGATAGGATTTTTGAGATGACCAAATTTTGGGTCTCGTTCATAAAGAATTTATTTGGATTGTCGACTCTTAGTCTGGGCAGCAGCTCGCTGAACACTGAGTCGTACTGGGACTTAAGTGTCTCACGCATTTCTTGGCTGTCATCTGCGTATGTCCTATCTCGCCTAAGCAGGGGCCCAATACTGGATGTTGTTTTTTTCTTAGATTTGGCATAAGAGAAGAAGCATTTTGGGTTTTTTCAATTTCCTTTATGGCTTTTAGTTCTTCCTGCGATTTTTGTCTCCTGTAAGATTCCTTCAGCTTAAGTTCGATATTTGCAATTTCATTAACCAGTGCCTCTCTTCGTATTTCAGATATATTAGCCCCTCTCAGCAGCTGTGTGACTCTTCGCCTTCGTCTGTATAGGGAGCGTCTCTCTCTTTCTAGTTTACATCTTCTCTTTCTTTTTCTTAATGGAATGTGGCTTGAGCAGATCTCAAGAACCAGAGTTTATTTTTTCTAGGCAAAGGTTCGGATCTGTATACCTGGAGAGAGAGTATACCTGGAGAGAGTTCCAGGGGTCAACGCCCCTGTGGCCCGGTCTGTGACCAGGCCTCATGTTGGATCAGAGCCTGATCAACTAGGCTGTTACTGCTGGTCGCACGCAGTCCAACGTACGAACCACAGCCTGGCTGGCTGTGTTGTTTATATATCAATAACTTCAGTACATTTTCTAGGTCATGTTTCAAACGATGAGAAATAACAGATTTTGAAGATTAAAATGTTTCTAAATTTATTTAGGTACAGGTACACAAATACAGTTACATAAATTATCATACATAGTAACGTAATATCCTAGGTAGTAGGTTGGTAGACAGCAACCACCCAGGAAGGTACTACCGTCCTGCCAAGTGAAAGTAAAACAGAAACCTGTAATTGTTTTACATGTTGGTAGGATTCCTGGTGTCTTTTTTTCCGTCCCATACACACGCAAGATTTCAGGTATATCTTGCTACTTCTACTTACACTTAGGTCACACTACACATGCATTTACAAGCATATATACACACTCCTCTGGGTTTTCTTTTGTTTTCTTACTAGTTGTCGTTCTTGTTTATTTCTTCTTATCTTTGTGGGGAAGTTTAACAGAATTCTTCCTCCGTAAGCCGGGAGCAAGGGGCTAGTAACTCCTTCTCCTGTATACATTACTAAAGTTAAAAAGATAAATTTTTGTTTTTCTTTTTTTGGGTCACCCTGCCTTGGTGGGATACGGCTGGTGCGTTGAAAAAAGTAACGTAATATGCAAGAATAGCGAACAAGCTATACAAGATGCAAACCAACCTCAGGGAAGTTGAATAATAGCTGTAGGCCTTTCGTGTTGCAATCAGCACATCATCGGGAGCTCGCAAAGTTGCAGAAATCTGTTGTGATCTTTTACTCATTTCTGCAACATTGTAATCTCCTGATGATGTGTTGATTGCAACACGAAAGACCTAGAGCTATTATTCAACTCCCTTTATGGTTCTTTGCATAGTAACTTATGTGTAATTACCCAGGATAACCCATAAAATTCAAAGTGATTTCTCGAAGACGATGAAGGCAAGTACAAAAATGAGTTAATGGTACTTTAATGTAAACATTAACATAAAACAAGATGTAAGCGATGTAAACATTTTAGAGGAGGATGCAGGATTGCATTAGTGTTTAACAGGAGATATTGGATTTGCATTAGCAAAAGTTGGCAACAACCGCATTGTGTAGCCCTTCAGGCGTGTCAGCTGATGACTGTTGTGTAGTGAATATGGGAGGGTAGGCCTTATCTCAAAATCAGTGGGAGGGTAGGCCTCGTCTGACCCATCAGTGGGAGGATAGGCCTCATCTAATCACCAGGTTTAGCGTTTCCCCTAAAAAATAATAATAATAATCTGATCTATCAGTGGGTGATAGGATAGGCTTCTTCTCAACATCAGTGGGGACATAAAAGTGGTATATTTTATGAGCACTGTGGTATTTATAATGAAATTCACTATAATGTTCAGACAAAGAGTACATTGTGTACATTGTTAAGTCATACCACGAGACCACAGCGCTGGTTGGAAGAATCGATTCACTGCAAGATGAGGCTAGACACGAGAGGGCTTAATTACGTCCTCGTCTGTCCACTTTCATGCAGGAGAGAATTTGCAGATGACAGGAAAAACTCAACCAACTTCAAACGATATTATCGTGTGAAGTTGGTTGAGTAAGACCAGCTTAGAATCGGCTATTATGGTTACTGAAGCTCATCCCTTTGGAACCTTTGAAAATGAGAAGGAGGAATTCCCTTGGCTTAAAAGGTAAGCCAGAGGGATGCCTTGGTCATATGACATAAGGTGCAATGAGGGAGGGTCATCATATGACTAAGACCCACGTCAGGAGGCATTTGTCCTGGTTCCTGGCGAATCGTACCTAACCTATGAAACCTCAAGGTCGTACCTGAACGAGTTACCAACTGACATTCCATATTTCAGAGAGGTTACAAGTTGCTGCTTACCGTGCTGTTGAGCAAACTTATCTACTGTACTCATCTTCATGAAACCTGAATAAACTCATGAACCGTACTCATCTACAAGACACCAGGATAAACGCATGAACAGTACTCATCTACAAGACACCAGGATAAACTCATGAACAGTACTCATCTACAAGACACCAGGATAAACTCATGAACAGTACTCATCTACAAGACACCAGGATAAACTCATGAACAGTACTCATCTACAAGACACCAGGATAAACTCATGAACAGTACTCATCTACAAGACACCAGGATAAACTCATGAACAGTACTCATCTACAAGACACTAGGATAAACTCATGAACAGTACTCATCTACAAGACACCAGGATAAACTCATGAACAGTACTCATCTACAAGACACCAGGATAAACTCATGAACAGTACTCATCTACAAGACATCAGGATAAACTCATGAACAGTACTCATCTACAAGACACCAGGATAAACTCATGAACAGTACTCATCTACAAGACACCAGGATAAACTCATGAACAGTACTCATCTACTAGACACCAGGATAAACTCATGAACAGTACTCATCTACTAGACACCAGGATAAACTCATGAACAGTACTCATCTACAAGACATCAGTATAAACTCATGAACAGTACTCATCTACAAGACACCAGGATAAACTCATGAACAGTACTCATCTACAAGACACCAGGATAAACTCATGAACAGTACTCATCTACAAGACACCAGGATAAACTCATGAACAGTACTCATCTACAAGACACTAGGATAAACTCATGAACAGTACTCATCTACAAGACACCAGGATAAACTCATGAACAGTACTCATCTACAAGACACCAGGATAAACTCATGAACAGTACTCATCTACAAGACATCAGGATAAACTCATGAACAGTACTCATCTACAAGACACCAGGATAAACTCATGAACAGTACTCATCTACAAGACACCAGGATAAACTCATGAACAGTACTCATCTACTAGACACCAGGATAAACTCATGAACAGTACTCATCTACTAGACACCAGGATAAACTCATGAACAGTACTCATCTACAAGACATCAGGATAAACTCATGAACAGTACTCATCTACAAGACACCAGGATAAACTCATGAACAGTACTCATCTACAAGACACCAGGATAAACTCATGAACAGTACTCATCTACTAGACACCAGGATAAACTCATGAACAGTACTCATCTACTAGACACCAGGATAAACTCATGAACAGTACACATCTACTAGACACCAGGATAAACTCATGAACAGTACTCATTTACAAGACACCAGGATAAACTCATGAACAGTACTCATCTACAAGACACCAGGATAAACTCATGAACAGTACTCATCTACAAGACACCAGGATAAACTCATGAACAGTACTCATCTACAAGACACCAGGATAAACTCATGAACAGTACTCATCTACAAGACACCAGGATAAACTCATGAACAGTACTCATCTACAAGACACCAGGATAAACTCATGAACAGTACTCATCTACTAGACACCAGGATAAACTCATGAACAGTACTCATCTACTAGACACCAGGATAAACTCATGAACAGTACTCATCTACAAGACATCAGGATAAACTCATGAACAGTACTCATCTACAAGACACCAGGATAAACTCATGAACAGTACTCATCTACAAGACACCAGGATAAACTCATGAACAGTACTCATCTACTAGACACCAGGATAAACTCATGAACAGTACTCATCTACAAGACACCAGGATAAACTCATGAACAGTACTCATCTACAAGACACCAGGATAAACTCATGAACAGTACTCATCTACAAGACACCAGGATAAACTCATGAACAGTACTCATCTACAAGACACCAGGATAAACTCATGAACAGTACTCATCTACAAGACACCAGGATAAACTCATGAACAGTACTCATCTACAAGACACCAGGATAAACTCATGAACAGTACTCATCTACAAGACATCAGGATAAACTCATGAACAGTACTCATCTACAAGACACCAGGATAAACTCATGAACAGTACTCATCTACTAGACACCAGGATAAACTCATGAACAGTACTCATCTACTAGACACCAGGATAAACTCATGAACAGTACTCATCTACTAGACACCAGGATAAACTCATGAACAGTACTCATCTACTAGACACCAGGATAAACTCATGAACAGTACTCATCTACTAGACTGGCGTCTTTCATATATCACGCGCTTGGATAAGCGCACCAATATACTTGTCCACAAGACAATTTCATCGGAGTACAAAACTAATTCCAACCACACAATAGAGCGAAAAACTAATGTCAAAGACCTGGGAGTGATCATGTCAGAGGATCTCACCTTCAAGGACCATAACAAAGTAGCAATTGCATCTGCTCGAAAAATGACAGGATGGATAATGAGAACCTTCAAAACCAGGGATGCCAAGCCCATGTTGACACTTTACAGATCGCTTGTTCTATCTAGGCTGGAATATTGCTGCACACTAACTGCACCTTTCAAGGCAGGTGAAATTGCTGACCTTGAAAATGTGCAGAGAACCTTCACCGCACGCATAACTGCGATAAACCACCTCAACTACTGGGAACGCTTGAAGTTCCTAAACCTGTACTCTCTAGAACGCAGGCGGGAGAGATACATTATTATATACACATGGAAAATTCTCGAGGGCTTAGTACCAAACTTGCACACGATAATCACTCCGTACGAAAGCAAAAGACTCGGCAGGCGATGTAACATCCCCCAATGAAAAGCAGGGGTGCCACTAGCACGTTGAGGGACAACACAATAAGTGTCAGGGGTACAAGATTGTTCAACTGCCTCCCAGCATACATCAGGGGGATTACCAACAAACCCCTGGCTGTCTTCAAGCAGGCACTGGACAGGCACCTAAAGTCGGTACCTGACCAGCCAGGCTGTGGTTCGTACGTTGGACTGCGTGCGGCCAGCAGTAACAGCCTGGTTGATCAGGCTCTGGTCCAACAGAAGGCCTGGTCACAGACCGGGCCGCGGGGGCGTTGACCCCTGGAATTCTATCCAGGTAGACTCCAGGTAGACACCTGGATAAACTCATCAACAGCACATATCTACAATGCGC
>WNWK01004488.1:0-40000 GCA_009830355.1 Cherax destructor | reverse complement strand
GTCTAGGCTACAAAGAGGCAAAAATGGCAAAGATTCCCAGCATACCATAGATAATTTCTGCTCAGATTTTATAATTTTTGTACTGGTAGCTATGCTAGGCTCTCCCTTGACGTGGTATGCATACCCCCTCCTTGACAGTGGACAGTGGTAGTACGTAGTTTTAACCACAGGTTTGGTAAGTTGAGAGAGGAAGAAGGATAAGTAAGGATAGAATTTGGAAAAAGAGTGGATGGGGAAAGGGAGAGGGGGTAATAAAGGTAAGTGGCCTAACCACTTAGGTGCATTTTAATAAGGGTGTGTGTTGTTATTCGTGATGATCACAGGATGGGGTATACCACACTACCCGTCAGCGGCACACCTGTATACAAGTTGCATGCATGGCGATGAATTGGTAGTGGGTATAGTTTTTCCTACTGCCTTTTTTTCGCAGGAGGGAGGCTGCAAAGGCTGGTTATAGGGTGCCTGCTGGAGCTGGTGATTTCAGGGCTCTTGCTGGAGCTGGTGATTTCAGGGCTCTTGCTGGAGCTGGTGATTTCAGGGCTCTTGCTGGAGCTGGTGGTGGTAGTCGGCTGCTTTGTTGCAGCTGATGGTCGGCTGAACTGTTTCTGAGGCGATGTCCTGCCGTAGGAGGTTTGCAGATGTTACATGGTCAGATGTAAGGTCTCCATAGTTGGAGTGGTTTTATCAGTCCTGGACATAGATTGGCACTGGTGGTACCCATTCTTCTATATCTTCAGGGAGGTCACTCAGAATTTTCGGTCTCGGGAAGTTCTCATTGTGCACGAAACGTTGGACTCTTTGTTGGGGGGATATCCTATGGGTCCTGTGGGGAGGTGTATTGATGAAGTAATCGATGTTAGTTGGTTGGAGAGGGTTTTCTCTGTCTGGTATATAGAGTTCTTGCATATCTTATAATTGTCTCTTCTTTAGTTTGTCTAGTCTGACATTTATTACGTTGATCTCCTGTTGGATGTGTAGATCTTTCATTCTGATTCTGTCCCTCAGTCTAGTGCCTGTGATAAAGCGGAGAACCTCTTTGTAGCTATAACATGGATTTTGTTGTTAGTGACATGGGCACACAAGGATATTCATCTTATATAGGTGCTTCTTGATATGAGTGGGGGCCTGATAAAACCTGTATAGTTGACCGAGGTGGACTTTAGCTAAGTTTACCTTTTCGGTGATGTGTGATGTGGAGCGGAGTAATCTGTTGATCTCGTATCCCAGTATCTTACTCGGGATTTTGATGGCGATAGGTGTACCTCTGATGGTGATACCCATCTTGTTTACAATAGTTGCGACAAAACGAAATAAAGATCTCGAATTAAATCTCCATGGTAGGATTTTATTTTTTTATTTTAATCATGGGGAAGCACTAAACCCGTAGAAGTCACATAGTGCCTGCGGAATTGGATGCATTGAGATTCGATCGAAAGGGTAGGATAAGTAAGTTTATTTAGGTACACCACTAGACCCCAGAAAGCCTCCCATTACTAGACCCCAGAGAGCCTCTCACCACTAATACATAATGTCAGATGATCTCGCCTTCAAAGACCACAACAATGTATCTACCGCATCTGTAGGAAAATGATAGGATGGATAATGAGAACCTTCAAAACTAAGGACGCCAAGCCCATGATGATTCTCTTCAAATCGCTTGTTCTCTCTGATTACCTTTGTAGCTTGTGAGTTCATTACCTTTGTAACTTGTGAGTTCATTACCTTTGTAACTTGTGAGTTCATTACCTTTGTAACTTGTGAGTTCATTACCTTTGTAACTTGTGAGTTCATTACCTTTGTAACTTGTGAGTTCATTACCTTTGTAACTTGTGAGTTCATTACCTTTGTAACTTGTGAGTTCATTACCTTTGTAACTTGTGAGTTCATTACATTTGTAACTTGCTCAGCTATCAAAACTTTGGGGGTCCAGTCCCTGGACCCATTATGTACCTCTGTAATCTTTTGACTACCGCCCACAGGATGGGTATGGGGTGCATAATAAAGATATCAAACTGAACTCTCTGGTCTGGAATACTGCTGTACACTAACTTTCCCCTTCAAGGCACTCGAAATTGCTGACCTGGAGAGTGTATAAAGAACTTTCACGGCACACATAAGTACGATAAGGCACCTAAATTACTGGGAACGGTTGAAGTCCCTTGATTTGTATTCCCTGGAAAGCAGGCGAGATACATGATAATATACACTTGGAAAATCCTAGAAGGATTAGTACCAATCTTGCACACGATAATTAGTCCCTTTGAAAGCAAAAGACTCGGGAGGAGATGCAACATTTCCCCAATGAAAAGCAGAGGCGCCACGAGTACACTGAGAGACAACGCAATAAGTGTCCGGGGCCCAAGACTGTTCAACCGCCTCCCAGCATACATAAGGGGGATTACCAATAGACCCCTGGCTGTCTTCAAGAAGGCACTGGACAGGCACCTAAAGTCAGTACCTGACCAACCGGGCTGTGGTTCGTACGTCAATTTGTGTGCGGCCAGCAGTAACAGCCTGGCTGAGCAGACCCTGATCTACCACGAGGCCTGGTGTCAGACCGAGCCGTGGAGATCGCTGACCCCCAAAACCCTTTCCAAGCATACTAGACCCCAGAAAGCCTCCCATTACTAGACCCTAGAGAGCCTCTCTACTAGATCCCCAGCCTTCCACCACTAGACCCCAGAGAGCCTCCCATCACTAGACCCTCAGAGAGCCTCCCATTACTAGATCCCCAGAGAGCCTTCCACCACTAGACCCCAGAGAGCCTCCCACCTCTAAGACCCCAGATGGCCTCCCACCACTAGACTCCATAGAGCTTCCCACCACTAGACCCCAGAGAGCTTCCCACCACTAGACCCCCAGAGAGCCTCCCACCACTAAACCCCCAGAGAGCTTCCCACCACTAGACCCCAGAGAGCTTCCCACAACTAGACCCCAGAGAGCGTCCCATCACTAGACCCTCAGAGAGCCTCCCATTACTAGATCCCCAGAGAGCCTTCCACCACTAGACCCCAGAGAGCCTCCCACCTCTAAGACCCCAGATGGCCTCCCACCACTAGACTCCATAGAGCTTCCCACCACTAGACCCCCAGAGAGCTTCCCACCACTAGACCCCCAGAGAGCCTCCCACCCCTAAACCCCCAGAGAGCTTCCCACCACTAAACCCCAGAGAGCTTCCCACAACTAGACCCCAGAGAGCTTCCCACAACTAGAACCCAGAGAGCCTCCCACCACTAGACCCCCAGAGAGCCTCACACCACTAGACCCCACAGAGCTTCCCACCACTAGACCCCAGAGAGCCTCCAACCAATAGACCCCCAGAGAGCCTCACACCACTAGACCCCAGAGAGCCTCCCACCACTAGACCCCAGAGAGCCTCCCACCACCAGTCATCACGTGAACACTGTCTCAACCACACTTGATACACTACGCTCATAAAAAAATACTTATTTTGACTTGTTATTAGGAAGTGGTATGACGCAGGTGAGGCACACCTTGCGAAGCTCCACACAACATTCCTGGCAGGAAGGTTCCATCTCTTCTCACATGGATGAGATAACTTGTATTTGAACCTTACTTAGCAGTTGTGTTGTTGTTGTTGTGCGGGAGTGCCTGGGGAAGGCTGGCTGGCTCCTCCTCACTTTCTCCACTATTTATTATTCTCCTGCACTAGTTCCACTTTCGTCATCATGGCCCCTAGGAGGATCGGCATAATTGGCTATGGACATTTGGGTAAGAACGCCGGTTACAGATGTTGTTTCCTAATTGTTACGTCAGAGAGTTATATAAACTAGTGATGCTTATCATGCCATGCACAACAACAATCTCGCACCAAGAGGCAAACGTTTAAATTACAACATTTTATTTTTATTTTTGGTCACCTTGTCGCCAGACGTATCGCAGTGTGTTTGTATTATCTAGATGCGTGTGGTTAAATATACGTTTTTATATGTGGTATATTTTATATGTTTCTATCACAAAGGAGGGCTTAAATAAAGTATTTGTATGGGTTAGGTTTGAGAAAGACTTGCCTAGTATCGGTCAGTAAGTAAGTTTACTCAGGTATACACAGTTACATTGATTATCATACATAGCAGCATATGTGTAGATTTTTAGATTAGATTTTGCCACCGAAGTGGCTAGTTTATTGTGCACCCCATATCCATACTGTGGAAGGTAGTGCAAGAGCATATGGATACACAAAAGGCCTAGGAGCTAGGCCCCAAAAGAGTTAACAGGAGTACATTTGGATTTATATCTACAGTTCACTTATCTGTTACAAGCAAATTTAGGAAATTTGCTTAGTATAACTGGTATCTTATTTTCATTAATAAGATATCTTGACATGTCACATAGGTTATTATACTGTCTATCTCTGTATTCCTCAATAAGTGAACAATTAAGCACATAGTGTTCAAGACAATGACCACATGCCTGATCACATAATTTGCATTTAGTTTGATCATCATCTGTGTGTCTCCCAAACTGCCAGAAGTACTTGTAGCCAAGCCTAAGCCTGGCCACTACAACATCAGTCAGTCTGTTCACATTGCAAGTTGCTCCATAAGCATGCTTATCTATGTTCATGTTATCATAGTGGGTTATAGATCTACTCAGGCTTCTAACTGCATTCCTATAGCAATAATTTTCATTATTTATTTCTCTCCTAATATTGTTCCTAATGCTAGACACAGATATACCAAAGTTATATTCTACATTCTCCTTCTGGGTACTCTTCTTGGCTAACATATCAACTTTATCATGAAGGAGTAATCCAATGTATGATGGGATCCATAGCAATTGTACATTAATTCCTTTGTCCCGGATTTTTAAGTATCTATACCTGGCTTCTCCAATGAGCATGCTGTTAGAGTCATTATAGGAGTCAAGAGCCTTCAATGATGACATAGAATCAGTAATAATGATAGAGTCAAGCTCAGTGTCATAAGTTAGCTTTAGTGCCATAAGGATTGCAAAGATCGAAAGGGTAGGATAAGTAAGTTTATTTAGGTACACCACTAGACCCCAGAAAGCCTCCCATTACTAGACCCCAGAGAGCCTCTCACCACTAATACATAATGTCAGATGATCTCGCCTTCAAAGACCACAACAATGTATCTACCGCATCTGTAGGAAAATGATAGGATGGATAATGAGAACCTTCAAAACTAAGGACGCCAAGCCCATGATGATTCTCTTCAAATCGCTTGTTCTCTCTGATTACCTTTGTAACTTGTGAGTTCATTACCTTTGTAACTTGTGAGTTCATTACCTTTGTAACTTGTGAGTTCATTACCTTTGTAACTTGTGAGTTCATTACCTTTGTAACTTGTGAGTTCATTACCTTTGTAACTTTGAGTTCATTACCTTTGTAACTTGTGAGTTCATTACCTTTGTAACTTGTGAGTTCATTACATTTGTAACTTGCTCAGCTATCAAAACTTTGGGGGGCCAGTCCCTGGACCCATTATGTACCTCTGTAATCTTTTTTACTACCGCCCACAGGATGGGTATGGGGTGCATAATAAAGATATCAAACTGAACTCTCTGGTCTGGAATACTGCTGTACACTAACTTTCCCCCTTCAAGGCACTCGAAATTGCTGACCTGGAGAGTGTATAAAGAACTTTCACGGCACACATAAGTACGATAAGGCACCTAAATTACTGGGAACGGTTGAAGTCCCTTGATTTGTATTCCCTGGAAAGCAGGCGAGATACATGATAATATACACTTGGAAAATCCTAGAAGGATTAGTACCAATCTTGCACACGATAATTAGTCCCTTTGAAAGCAAAGACTCGGGAGGAGATGCAACATTTCCCCAATGAAAAGCAGAGGCGCCACGAGTACACTGAGAGACAACGCAATAAGTGTCCGGGGCCCAAGACTGTCAACCGCCTCCCAGCATACATAAGGGGATTACCAATAGACCCCTGGCTGTCTTCAAGAAGGCACTGGACAGGCACCTAAAGTCAGTACCTGACCAACCGGGCTGTGGTTCGTACGTCAATTTGTGTGCGGCCAGCAGTAACAGCCTGGCTGAGCAGACCCTGATCTACCACGAGGCCTGGTGTCAGACCGAGCCGTGGAGATCGCTGACCCAAAACCCTTTCCAAGCATACTAGACCCCAGAAAGCCTCCCATTACTAGACCCTAGAGAGCCTCTCTACTAGATCCCCAGCCTTCCACCACTAGACCCCAGAGGCCTCCCATCACTAGACCCTCAGAGAGCCTCCCATTACTAGATCCCCAGAGAGCCTTCCACCACTAGACCCCAGAGAGCCTCCCACCTCTAAGACCCCAGATGGCCTCCCCCCACTAGACTCCTAGAGCTTCCCACCACTAGACCCCAGAGAGCTTCCCACCACTAGACCCCCAGAGGCCTCCCACCACTAAACCCCAGAGAGCTTCCCACCACTAGACCCCAGAGAGCTTCCCACAACTAGACCCCAGAGAGCGTCCCATCACTAGACCCTCAGAGAGCCTCCCATTACTAGATCCCCAGAGAGCCTTCCACCACTAGACCCCAGAGAGCCTCCCACCTCTAAGACCCCAGATGGCCTCCACCACTAGACTCCATAGAGCTTCCCACCACTAGACCCCCAGAGAGCTTCCCACCACTAGACCCCCAGAGAGCCTCCCAAACCTAAACCCCCAGAGAGCTTCCCACCACTGAACCCCAGAGAGCTTCCCACAACTAGACCCCAGAGAGCTTCCCACAACTAGAACCCAGAGAGCCTCCCACCACTAGACCCCCAGAGAGCCTCACACCACTAGACCCCACAGAGCTTCCCACCACTAGACCCCAGAGAGCCTCCAACCAATAGACCCCCAGAGAGCCTCACACCACTAGACCCCAGAGAGCCTCCCACCACTAGACCCCAGAGAGCCTCCCACCACCAGTCATCACGTGAACACTGTCTCAACCACACTTGATACACTACGCTCATAAAAAAATACTTATTTTGACTTGTTATTAGGAAGTGGTATGACGCAGGTGAGGCACACCTTGCGAAGCTCCACACAACATTCCTGGCAGGAAGGTTCCATCTCTTCTCACATGGATGAGATAACTTGTATTTGAACCTTACTTAGCAGTTGTGTTGTTGTTGTTGTGCGGGAGTGCCTGGGGAAGGCTGGCTGGCTCCTCCTCACTTTCTCCACTATTTATTATTCTCCTGCACTAGTTCCACTTTCGTCATCATGGCCCCTAGGAGGATCGGCATAATTGGCTATGGACATTTGGGTAAGAACGCCGGTTACAGATGTTGTTTCTTAATTGTTACGTCAGAGAGTTATATATAAACTAGTGATGCTTATCATGCCATGCACAACAACAATCTCGCACCAAGAGGCAAACGTTTAAATTACAACATTTTATTTTTTATTTTTGGTCACCTTGTCGCCAGACGTATCGCAGTGTGTTTGTATTATCTAGATGCGTGTGGTTAAATATACGTTTTTATATGTGGTATATTTTATATGTTTCTATCACAAAGGAGGGCTTAAATAAAGTATTTGTATGGGTTAGGTTTGAGAAAGAATTGCCTAGTATCGGTCAGTAAGTAAGTTTACTCAGGTATACACAGTTACATTGATTATCATACATAGCAGCATATGTGTAGATTTTTAGATTAGATTTTGCCACCGAAGTGGCTAGTTTATTGTGCACCCCATATCCATACTGTGGAAGGTAGTGCAAGAGCATATGGATACACAAAAGGCCTAGGAGCTAGGCCCCAAAAGAGTTAACAGGAGTACATTTGGATTTATATCTACAGTTCACTTATCTGTTACAAGCAAATTTAGGAAATTTGCTTAGTATAACTGGTATCTTATTTTCATTAATAAGATATCTTGACATGTCACATAGGTTATTATACTGTCTATCTCTGTATTCCTCAATAAGTGAACAATTAAGCACATAGTGTTCAAGACAATGACCACATGCCTGATCACATAATTTGCATTTAGTTTGATCATCATCTGTGTGTCTCCCAAACTGCCAG
This sequence comes from Cherax destructor, assembly GCA_009830355.1. Classification (NCBI taxonomy): domain Eukaryota; kingdom Metazoa; phylum Arthropoda; class Malacostraca; order Decapoda; family Parastacidae; genus Cherax; species Cherax destructor. The sequence continues at coordinate 31,988 of WNWK01004488.1, read as the reverse complement.
AAGTACTTGTAGCCAAGCCTAAGCCTGGCCACTACAACATCAGTCAGTCTGTTCACATTGCAAGTTGCTCCATAAGCATGCTTATCTATGTTCATGTTATCATAGTGGGTTATAGATCTACTCAGGCTTCTAACTGCATTCCTATAGCAATAATTTTCATTATTTATTTCTCTCCTAATATTGTTCCTAATGCTAGACACAGATATACCAAAGTTATATTCTACATTCTCCTTCTGGGTACTCTTCTTGGCTAACATATCAACTTTATCATGAAGGAGTAATCCAATGTATGATGGGATCCATAGCAATTGTACATTAATTCCTTTGTCCCGGATTTTTAAGTATCTATACCTGGCTTCTCCAATGAGCATGCTGTTAGTCATTATATGAGTCAAGAGCCTTCAATGATGACATAGAATCAGTAATGATGATAGAGTCAAGCTCAGTGTCATAAGTTAGCTTTAGTGCCATTAGGATTGCAAACAATTCAGTTTGCAGTGTAGACGCCCAGTTATTAATTCTTATGCCTAGTTCAACAGATTTATTATTGTTCTTAACTAGGGAGGTGGCAACAAGAGCAGATGCAGCCCTGTCAGAAGACTCCTGTTTAAATCCATCAGTGTATATAACTTATGATAACTTATTACTACCAGCTAGGCGAGAAATTTCTTCTTGAGCAGTTGCTTTAACAAGTGATTCAAGGAAGGTATTACTGGTACTGAGGTTCTTGGGAGGGACTTGCAGGTATTGATATTAAATGAACACATCTTCCATGGAGGGGTGAAATGCTCTTGTTGCCTACAGTGATACAATTCATGCAGGTTGTAAAACTTAATGTAATTGCATGTTTTCACAATCCATTTAGATCTGTGAGTATTTACTTCTAGACATTTAGTAAGATTCATTGTGACAGTGTCTGGTTCATTTCTTAACATTCTAATACCAAGTACAGTGTTAATCTCAACAATCCTATCACTGATACTAGTAATACCAAGCTTCTTCCTCATATTAAGAATCTTTGTAGATTTGGGACAGCCAAGAATAATTCTGAGAGCTTCATTTTGCATTAACTCCAAGGGTCGGAGAGAACTTTCTCTAGCTAATATCAACATGGGAGCAGCATAATCAATTAAGGACTTAACATAGGCTATGTACATCATTCTCACGATTCTCACATTAGCACCATAGGTGGGGTTGTAGCCAGCAACAGCTTTAAGAGCATTTAGTCTATCTTTGCCTTTTTTATTTAGTTGTGGTATAGTGGATTTGGTAAAGGGTACATCTATACCAAGATATCTGTAAGTTTTAACGTAGCTAATGTTTTCACCCTGCAAATAGAAGGGTGGGGGATGTCGTTTGCTTGTTAATATCTTTGTTTTAGAGGAAGATATTACGAGGCCTAGTCGATTACAAATTGCTTGAACTTCATTAAGAATGGTACTCATCTTTTTATGCCCTGTTGTATGGATCATGATGTCATCAGCATAGCATATGTGTAGAGAACCTAGGATAACCCCAAAAAAAAAGTCAGACAGAGTGACTTATTTCCATTGGGGTCTTTGTGATAATTATGGTGGAAAATTTTGGATTTTTCTAAATTCAGCATGTGTAAATTTGAATAATACAATAATTGTGTAATAAAATATGATACTGATCTGACGCTTTCGAGAAATTTCGAGTGAGGGGGGAGTGTAGAACAGCTGCTAAGTGACGCCGGGGGAGACACCATTTTGTAATTTGTGAAAACTGGTTGTCGCGGGAAATTCTGCTAATAATCGTGTCTTCCGAGCCAAATTGGGAAGGTTTCAGCCTGAATTTGTAATTAGGAACTCTAGTTAATGTCTCCTGCTGAAGAATTGGGACAGGAAATTTGCGGGTCCTCAAGAATTACATGTGGATGGCGGAAGCTAAGGGACACAAACATCACTTACAGGGAAGTGTGCCATTAATCCTTGCATTTAGATCTCTAGCTGGCCAGTGTAGGGTCTAGGTGTCAGGCAGGTGTTGTGGTGTGATCCAGCTACAGTAATTAAGTGATATTGATAATTCAAATTTCTTTTGTGTACCCAGCAAGCCTAATCATATAGAATCCACAGTTTTAATTTACCAGAATAGCTGGTTTTAATATTGTACTTATTAATTTAATGTCAGGTCTAGCTTTTTGTGAGAGTGGTAAGGAGTGGGCATCGAGGGAGTTACAGTCCTGCAACCTACTGTGACTTAAGTCCCACTTACCTCAGGTAATACCCTGTAAACCTCCTGCAGGTAATTTACTCACATAATAATTCACAATTATTATTTATATTTAAAAGTTAAAAGCAGATAGGTATCTTAACTATGTAAAAACAGTTACAATAAAAGAAGATATACTAGGGGAAAGATAAAATTAGTTATTTTCATACAAGAAATCACTCGCCTCTTCCCTTATTCATGAGGTACATTTTGGTTCTCTTCTTGAACTGGTTCATGCTATGACAGGCTTTGACATGTGCAGGCAGTCTATTCCACTCTTATATTGATGAATAGAAAAATGTCTTTAAAGCCTGGCCACTGACTCCAGGTATTGGAAATAAGTCACTCTGACTTTTTTGGGTTATCCTAGGTTTTTTACACATATGCTGCTATGTATGATAATCTATGTAACTGTATTTGTGTATACCTGAATAAACTTACTTACTTATTCCCTTAGTTCTGTACTTGCATTGGCCTTAACAAAATTGGCAGTAAGATATTGGGCACATTGGTTGTGAGCAATTTTATAGACGTAATTTTGCTTTAGTTGATTTACTCTGTCTTCAACATTCAGATGTCCAGTTGTTGTAATTCATCCTGGCCTAAATGTTCTCTTGGACCCAGGTCCAGAATGAATCTCACCATTTTGTTCTGGGTGATTTGTAGCCTATCTTCCATTTTTTTTGTTAAGGCAGAGTACCATGAAGAGCAAAAGTAGTCTATAATACATTGTATGAGAGCTAGACATAGGGTCCTGCGAGCAGCCTCAGTAGGCAGACACTGCGCCTGTCTGTAGTTGAAATTTAGTCTTGGCATTCTTTCTTTACAACATTGTTCCCTATTAGTTCTCCTGACAATAGGCCTGCTGCAGTGTTCCTGCACTCCTGTACTGCTCCATCACCTGTGTCAATTAAGAATAAGAATTAGGATTAGTCTGCCCGAAATGCCTAGGTATGTTAGAGGCCATCCTTGTAATTAACATTTTAAAATATGTAAACCACACATTGTAAGCTGTGCAATGAAATAAACATTTATTATTATCATTATTATTATTATTGTTATTATGTTCTTATGTATTGTACCTCACTTCCGAAGACCAGCGCCCCCATGGCCTGGTCAAATGTGAATACATTTTTTTTATGGAGGAGGGGAAGAGGTAACATTAGCATGAATAATTTATATGAATAATGATATTTCTGATTGTTAATATATTATACATAAAGTAGAGTTGTAACACTGACCATCATCGCTGCCCAAGGCTACTCGTCCCCTCCACTCTTCGTGATAGCAGGTCATAACATTAATTTAGCCAAGATGAGAAAAAGTTGCCTAGTTAGCATGAACCGTCCACGGTGTAATAATTTTTTTTTGTAGCCTAGAACAGCCTGGTAAAGCCAGTTTCATTTATTTACTTTCCCAAATGATTCTACGCACAACAACCGATGAACAGCTAGTTACCTATTTGTTACTAGAAGGTTTAAGTCTACTTGACTATTCATCTCGACTCGTCCGGTAATCGAACTCGGTTACCTTCGGCTGTGTCGAATTCTAACCAGTGAGTTGCAGGTCACCACTTGACAGACCGTAACAGGATCCAGGTGTCGGTACGTTGCATGTAGTGTTGGGGAATTAAGAGCTTGGGAAACGTCAAGGGATGCTGGGGTAAACAGTCTCATCTGAAGCTCGGTGAAAGCTTCCGAAATGTGTGTAAACCCAGACAAGCTCCAGGTGGTCCTTAATAATGGTGACGCTAGAAGGTCGTCTGTGACAAGGCCTCATGGTGGATTAGGGCCTAATCAACCAGGCTGTTACAGATGGTCGCACGCAATCCGACATACTAACTACAGCCCGGCTGGTCAGGTACTGACTTTAGGTGCCTGTCCGGCGCCTTCTTGAAGACAGCCAGAGGTCTATTGGAAATCCCCCTTATGTATGCTGGGAGGCAGATGAACAGTCTTGAACCCCTGACACTTATTGTGTTGTCTCTTATCGTGCTAGTGGCACCCCTGCTTTTCATTGGGGGATAGTCTTGAACCCCTGACACTTATTGTGTTGTCTCTTATCGTGCTAGTGGCACCCCTGCTTTTCATTGGGGGATTTTGCATCGTCTGCCGAGTCTTTTGCTTTCATAGAGAGTGATTTTCATCTGCAAGTTTAGTACTAATCCCTCTAGGATTTTCCAAGTGTATATAATCATGTATCTCTCCCGCCAGCATTCTAGGGAGTACAGGTTGAGGAAGTTCAAGCATTCCCAGTAATTGAGGTGTTTTATCGCAGTTATGTGTGCCGTGAAGGTTCTCTGTACATTTTCTAGGTCAGCAATTTCACTTGTCTTGAAAGGGGCTGTTAGTGTGCAGCAATATTCCAGCCTAGATAGAACAAGAGAGTGTCATTATGGGCTTGGCATCCCAAGTTTTGAGGGTTCTCATTATCCATCCTGTCATTTTTCTAGCAGGTGCGATTGATACAATGTTGTGATCTTTGAAAGTGAGATCCTCTGACATTATCACTCCCAGGTCTTCTACATTAGTTTTTCTTTCTATTGTGTGGTTGAAATTTGTTTTATACTCCGATATAGTTTTAATTTCTTCACGTTTTCCATATCGGAGTAGTTGAAATTTCTCATCACTGAACTTCATATTGTTTTCTGTGGCCCATTTAAAGATTTGGTTGATGTCCGCCTGGAGTCTTGCAGTGTCTTCAATGGAGGACACTGTCACGCAAATTCAGGTGTCACCTGCAAAGGAAGACACGGTGCTGTGGCTTACATCCCTGTCTATGTCAGATATGAGGATGAGGAACAGGATGGGAGCGAGTACTGTGCCTTGTGGAACAGAGCTTTTCACAGTAGCCACCTCAGACTTTACTCTGTTTACTACCACTCTTTGTGTTCTATTTGTTAGGAAATTATAGATCCATCTACCAACTTTTCCTGTTATTCCTTTATCACGCATTTTGTGTGCTATCACACCATGGTCACACTTGTCAGAGGCTTTTGCAAAGTCTGTGCATACTACATCTGCATTTTGTTTGTCTTCTAGAGCATCCAGGACCTTGTCATAGTGGTCCAGTAGCTGGGACAGGCAGGAGCAACCTGCTGTAAACCCGTGTTGCCCTGGGTTGTATAACTGATGGTTATCTAGATGGGTGGCGATCTTGCTTCTTAGAACCTTTCAAAGATTTTTATGATATGAGAATGTTAGTGCTATCGGTCTATAGTTTTTTGCTATTGCTTTACTGCCAACTTTGTGCAGTGGGGCTATAGCTCATTGAGGGAGAATGAGTATGCCATGATTTGGGAAAAGAATGCCAGGAGTGAGTCATTAGGGAGTGACTCATGGGTTAAATTGAACCACCGGCTTCATGCAGGTCACTAACCCGCGGCTCGCGGGTTAGTGACTTGCATAAGGCTCTCTCAACCTATTAGAAAAAATAAGTAATATTAACTGCATAATTATTACATCGATAAATAAGTCAAAGACATTATTTCCGAGAAAAAATCGAACACAATAAGGGGATATGTATTGGTTGTAAAATTAAGAGAGGGGTTGGATTTGAGTGGGACTTGCACATGAGTAAATAGAATTATCAAAGCTTATGTCTTGGGTAGCATTGAAAATTGAGTTGAACAAATATTCTATTAGTGGGATGGATTGTGAAGGACCTGCCTAGTATGGGCCAACAGGCCTGCTGCAGTGTTCCTCCTTTCTTATGTTCTCTCTAAATTTAAAATGTGGCAACAAATTACTAAATTAAAGGCATTTTGGCTCAACATTAACACGAAAATAATGACATCAAATATACAGTGTCATGCGGCCACGACCACATGGCCCAGCCCAAAATATCTTGTTGCTGGGGGATTTCAACTTTAAACACCTAAAATGGAAAAATGTGGCAAATAATGTTTTGACAGAGTTAACCCCAGGAAGCAGCTCAGATGAAAATTCACATACACATGAGCATACCTGGAGAGGGTTCCGGGGGTCAACGCCCCCGCGGCCCGGTCTGTGACCAGGCCTCATGGTGGATCAAGGCATGGTCAACCAGGCTGTTACTGTTGGCCACACGCAACCCGACGTATGAACCACAGCCCGGCGGGTCAGGTACTGACTTTAGGTGCCTGTCCAGTGCCTGCTTGAAGACAGCTAGGGATGTATTGGTAATCCCCCTTATGTATACTGGGAGGCAGTTGAACAGTCTTGGGCCCCTGACACTTATTGTGTTGTCTCTTATCGTGCTAGTGGCACCCCTGTTTTTTATTGGGAAATGTTGCATTGTCTGCCGAGTCTTTTGCTTTCGTAAGGAGTGATTTTCGTGTGCAAGTTTGGAATTAATCCCTGAAGGGATTATCTATTAAATTTCTATCTATCTATCTATCTATTAAATTTCTATCTATCTATCTATTAAATTTTTGCAACAAATTCACCTTAAGCCAGCAGACAGTGGAACTAACAAGACTGGAAAATACACTTGACCTTATCTTCACTAATAACGATGATCTGGTACGAAATAATTTCAATTTTTACTATTAACTACCATCCTACTAAACATTGCACACTTGCTGCAATGTAGTGTCACCATATTATAATTAACCAAATGAAATATCATCATATTATGTACATAGTCCATAAGTTTTTAGATTAAGTTGCCCGTTATGCCCTGGCATGTCAGTGGCTCTCCTTGCACTTCTATGTAAATCTCTATGTAAAATTGCGAAGAAATAAAAATTATTATTATTATTATTATTATTATTATTATTATTATTATTATTATTATTATTATTATTATTATAAATATAGCAGTATCAAAGACAATACATTCAGATCACAATATAATTGAAGTACAAACATGTATGAGAGATCAATTATGAGGGTGCCTTCACCAAATTCAACTTCAATAACAGAAACATACAGTGGGATAAAATTAGCCATGTCTTAAATAAAACAAGCTGGGAAGATATCCTAAACAACACGGATCTGAACCTTTGCTTAGAAAAAAATGATCTTTGTGGCACTTGAGGTATGCTCAAGGCACAATCCTCTAAAAAAATAAAAGATGTCAACTAAAAAGAGAGAGACTCTACCTCTACAGGCAAAGGCGAAGAATCACAGAGCTGCTGTAAGGGGCCAGTATATCTGAAATACAGAAAGAGGCACTGGTCAGAGAAATAGAAAATATCGAACGTAAGCTTAAGGAATCATCCGTGAGACAAGAAATACAAGAAGAACTTAAAGCCATATATTAAATTGAAAAACAAACAAAAACAAAATGTTTATTTTCATATGCCAAATTTAGGGCAAAAGCCACATCCAGTATTGGGTCCCTGCTTAAATGAGATGGGACTTACACAGATGACAGTAAAGAAATACTGAAGTCTCAGTATGACTCAGCGTTTAGTAAGCCGTTAATCAGACTAAGGGTCGACAATCTAAATTATTTTTTTATGACCAAGACTCAAAATTTAGTTAATTCAAGAATTTCTGATATAATCCTAACACCACAGGACTTTAAAAAAAAAACAATAAATGACATACCCATGCACTCAGCCCCAGGCCCAGACTCGTGGAACTCTGTTTATCAAGAACTGCAAGAAGCCCCTTTCACGTGCCTTAAATATTCTATGGAGAGGAAGCATAGACACAGGGGTCATCCCACAGTCACTAAAAACAACTGATATAGTCCTGCTCCACAAAGGTGGCAGTAAAGTAATTACAAAAAATTACAGACCGATAGCACTAACGTCCCACATAATAAAAATCTTGGAAAGGGTTCTAAGAAGCAAGATCGCCAACCACTTAGATACCCATCAGTTGCACAACCCAGAACAACATGGGTTTAGAACAAGTCGCTCCTGCATCTCACAGCTACTGGATCACTATGACATGGTCTTGGATGCACTGGGGGACAATCAAAATGCTATTACACCAAATGTGCTATTACACCATGATCGACAAGTGCGATCATGGTGTAATAGGACACAAAATGAGTGATACAGGAATAACGGAAAAATGGGTAGATGGATCTATAACTTCTTAATAAATAGAACACAAAGAGTAATAGTAAACAGAGTAAAGTCCGAGGCAGGTACGGTGAAAAGCTCTGTTCCACAAGGTACAGTACTCACTCCCATCATTTTCTTCATCCTCATATCTGACATAGACAGAGATGTAAGTCACACCACAGTGTCCTCCTTTGCTGATGATACCAAAATTTGCATGACAGTGTCATCCATCGAGGACACTGCAAATCTCTAAGCGGGCATTAACCAAGTCTCTAAATGGGCGTCAAAAAATATGAAGTTCAGTGAAGACAGATTTCAATTACTCTGCTATGGAAAACTCGAGGAAATAAAAACGGTTGGAGTATAAAACAAATTCCAACCATATAATAGAGCGAAAAACTAATGTGATGGACCTGGGAGTGATAATGTCAGAGAATCTCACTTTCAAATATCACAACAATGTCTCTACCACATCTGCTAGGAAAATGATAGGATGGATAATGAGATCTTCAGAACTAGGGATGCCGAACCATTGATGATTCTCCTCAAATCGCTTATTTTCTCTAGGCTTGGATATTGCTGTATACTAACGGCCCCCTTTCAAGGCAGGCGAAATTGCTGACCTGGAGACTGTGCAGATAACTTTCAGTGCACGTATAAGTACCATAAAGCACCTAAATTACTGTGAACGGTTGAAGTGCCTTGACCTGTGCTCCTTGGAACGCAGACGAGAAAGATGCATAATATACACTTGGAAAATCCTTGAGGAACTAGTCCCAAATCTGCACACGGAAATCACTCCCTACAATAGCAAAAGACTCGGCAGTCGGCGCAACATTCCCCAATGAAAAGCAGGGGCGCTATGATTACGCTGAGACAATAAGTGTCAGGGGCCCAAGACTGTTTAACTACATCCCAACATACATAAGGGAGATTATCAATATACCCCTGGCTGTTTTTAAGAGGGAGCTGGACAGACACCTAAAATCAGTACCTGACCAGTCGGGCTGTGGTTCGTACGTCGGTTTGCTTGCGGCCAGCAGTAAGAGCCTGATTGATCAAGCCCTGATCCACCACGAGGCCTCGTCATGGATCGGGTAGAAGGGGCGTTAACCCTCGGAATACCATTCAGGTATACTCCAGGTATAGCTTCCTGCCCAGCTTTACACCCTCATATATGTAAATGGTATGTATAATTTTAAATTATAATGGGAGAGGGTACAGTTAAGCGAGGCATAGTGAAGGCAGAGCTGCCCAGTGATGGTAAAGAGGCATAGCGTAGACATGGGAGGTGCAGTGCAGGGAGGCACATTGTAGGATGGGAGATGCGGTGAAGACAGCACTGAAAGTGCTCTTCAGACTGTTGTCAAAAATATATGTTAATATCACCATAGTCCTTTCTAGGCTGTTGTTAAAAATATGGCTGCGACAAAACCCTCTACTTTAAAGACAGGAAAACGCCATGAGAAGTGGACTAATTTTTTTTTTTTTGTTTTATGCAGTGACAAAGCCATTGACCTGATGTACAATGAAAGTATCTCCATGTTTAAGGCTATACGGACTACTCATTGCTTCAAGGGGAAGCCGAACAAATAAGATCTGGCCATTCAACAGATTTTTGTCTCAACAGCAAACCGTTTTTAAAAGACGCAATGGTGAAAATGTATGTGAAGTGGACAGAATGCGACAGTACATGGGGAGGGGGAATAATAAATGAAATGTTCCCTGACAAGGCTGCTTGTATCAGCAATGTAAGTTTTGTGCATCTAGTCACCAGGCAATATAAGAGAAGAGCTGTATTACACACTGATTAACGAAGCAACACATAAACTTCACTCTTTGTGGCACTAGATAAAACCAGTGACATCACAGGCACTGCTCAACTTCTAATTTTTATTAGGGAAATATATTCAAATTTTTAAATTACGGAGTTTTGTGCACTGCAGGGTCTGAAAGATACTGTACTAGTACTGCACAAAATTTATTCATAATAGTGAGTGAAGGTGATGTGTGAGCATGAGTGAAGGTGAGGTGTGAGCATGAGTGAAGGTGAGGTGTGAGTATGATGAACTTGAGTCTGGACCGACTGAAGTGTGGCGACCAGTGGTGCAAGGATTGTTGCAAGTAAAACTGGCGTAGCTGCAAGAATTAATGAAAATATATCAAATATAAATTATATACAATACCAAGTTGATGAGTAAGCCACATGTGCAACACTTGGGTATCTTCAGTTAAATGCGAGGAGAGGTTAAGGGAAATCGACCTGACGACACTGGAGGGCAGTAGAGATAGGGGGGATATGATAACGGCATATAAAATACTGAGAGGAATCGACAAGGTGGACAGAGACAATGCTGATGTGTTGTACCATGGTGAAGTACATGTGACGGAATAGAGGTAAGGTCCTCAACAAACGATTGTTTGCTCTGCGCCAAGAAAATTTTTCTGACCCTGAATGGATTTGGCATCTGACTTCCTTGAGTGATGTAACACATGTGAATAATTTAGTTGCAAGGTTGCAAGGTAAAGGGAAACTGGTGTCCCACACGCTACGCTGGAAACTTTCAAGGGGAAGATGTTTGTGAAGCTGCTCAGTGAAGGAAATTTTTCACACTTTCTCCTGCTTTAAATAACCCACATTTTGTTTTGTCAGTTTATGAGGGGAAAATACTTAAAATTAATGTTAGTTAATAGAGTAGTCAACTTTCAGCTTCAAGATGCAGCCCATATGCACATGAAGAGCTAATGTGGGCTATTTATATAGAAAGGGTGGGACCACTAGGTTTACCTGCAGTTTACCTGGAGAGGGTTTCGGGAGTCAACACCCCCGCGGTTCGGTCTGAGACCAGGCCTCATGGTGGATCAGGGTCTGATCAAGCAGGCTGTTACTGCTGGCCGCATGCAAACTGACGTACGAACCACAGCCCAGTTGGTCAGGTACTGACTTTAGGTGCCTGTCCAGTGCCTTCTTGAAGACAGCCAGGGGTCTATTGGTAATCCCCCTGATGTATGCTGGGATGCAGATGAACAGTCTTGGGCCCCGGACACTTATTGTGTTGTCTCTCAGTGTACTCATGGCGCCCCTGCTTTTCATTGGGGGAATGTTGCATCTCCTGCCGAGTCTTGCTTTCATAGGGAGTGATTTTCGTGTGCAGGTTTGGTACCAATTCCTCCAGGTTAGAGTGAGTCATGAACAAGAATGAGACACGCGTGAGTGTTAATGTCTCGAGTGAGTGAGATAATGAGTCATGAGTGAGAATATGTGAATTTTAACTCTAATGATATGAACACAGACTTAAGAAATGTGAAGTGCGCAGACTAGGTACTGGTAATGTTCTCATTGGTAGGCAAACGGCAGTGATAATAAGTGTTGATCATATAATAATAGAAGCTTATAAGATATTCGAGGAAATTGATAAGGAAGATTTATTGACACAATCAACAGAAGAACAATAGATTACAGTTTTAGGTTATAAAGAGCGGCACCAAAAGGGTACAAAATATTGCTTCACATACAGGGCAACAAGGAGCTGGAATGTGATCCTAAAGGAAGCAGTACAACTGCAGCCTTAAAACAATAATATGAAAAGCCGAATACTGAAGTCGAGAAACCACGAGCATGGTTTTCCTGCTGTAACAATACGTAATCACAAACCCACACGCTGGGTCGCAACCTGGGGAAGGAACCACACTGGAAATACTGCTTGTTGAGTTATCCTTTGTTAAAAACACGCATGGGTTAAATATCCTTAATATCCTTTTCAGGTCAATACCTGACCCAGGCTGTCTTAGAGCGACCTGACTTGGACCTAGCATTCGTCTGGAACCGCACCTCAGCCTCCCTGGAGACTCACCTAGAGGACAGGTGAGTAAATAAGATGAGGTGGTTATATTAAGAAAAGTGGTTATATTGCACCAGGGACAGAGCCTGACTTTAAACTGAGTTGAGGATGGATAACAGATCTTAGATTGCAAAATGAACTGTGTATCATTTCCAGACAGATTTGTCGGGACCTGGAGGACTGTGCATCTTACTCCCCTGACCTGGTTGTTGAGGTGGCCCATCCTCTCATCTCTCACAAGGTCAGTATAATCGCAGCCACCTCCAGGGATATATAGTTTTTCCCCAACACAGCAGAAACTAAGATCACAAATAATAATGGAGGAAAACTGCTTTGTCTGCGATACTAATATTGAACTCTGGATTATTGTTATTGTTAAGGTGGTTGATATTATTATTATTATTATTACATTGGCAAGAACATTGTGGGAAATTATGGGAACGAGGTTCACAGGTACAGTCCTGAAATATTTCATCCACATAATTTGAGGGGCCCACAACTAAGCAACAATTTATTGTACTTACCAATATTAGTTGTACCTCAGCGCTAGGTGGGATTTTAAAGACACTAGGCTGCACCATGCCTCTCCTCCGAGACCCACACACTCTTTCCCACCCACAAACAAAGACGGGCCTATAAAATATTACAGCATAAAATTAATACCAATAATGTTGGTAAATTACAAGATACTGAGTGGACTGTATGATGATTTGTGACTTGAAAAGAAAGGGAGGGGATCTGTTGAGTATACAACATTTACAAAAAAAAAAAAATATGTATTATATAATGAGCACTTACCATTTAATTAATAGATCATAATTATTATTTTTTGGAAACACACCCTAACGCTACCACTACAGCTAAAATTTACGATGGCCAACGCAAAACTACTGTACATTATGTGTAAGCGTCACTTAGCTAAGCTGTGCTCCTAGGAAGAAGCGGTGTCCTCTATTTTTCCATTCTTGTGGCCGAAATGTAAGGGTTTTCCACATTATTTATCCCAATTCTTCAGCATGAACATGTCAGCAATTTCTAAATTACGGATTGAGGCCGATATACACCAACTGACCTTCGAGAACGCCTAATTACATTGCACAGTTCAGACCAATGTTCACACATTAAATTCATTATGGCGTCTCCCCGTCCGCATCACTCAGCAGCTGTTCTACCTCCCCCCCCTCACTCGAAATTTCTTGAAGGGTCCAAGTAGCATCACATTTTAATACGCAATTATATTATTCATTTATACATGCTGAATAAATTTAATCTAATGATTCATGTCTTCATTGTATCTGACAGTATTATATTCTGTCATATGTCTCTTCGGTTTCCATTTGAATTAAAATAAATTTAAAATTAGCAGCATTGCAATGAAATAGGCTACAATTTATTGCAACAATTTAACAAAATCAGTACAATAACTTCAATATGTTTCCTATACACGACACAATAGAGCCTGTCTACTGTATCCACATTGTTACGATTTACTCTTTTATGAGTTCTCAACGCTATTATTTTTAATGTACGAATGTTGGTAAGTTGATGATTTAGTGAGTCTTGGAAAATTTGACTGACTGGTAGCCCCTGTGGCTTACAACCAAACGACCTGGGCTAAATCCTGGGGCAAGTGGAGACGTTGGACATGTTTTACACATATCGTGCCTGTTCACCTAGCTATAAATAGGTACCTGGGTGTTAGCTGACTGTTGTGGGTCGCATTGTGAGGAATGACCAAAGGACCCCCGGTAGAAACAATGTATTTTTGTTGCTGTGTGATGCGAGAAAGGCTTTCTCATACTGCATAACCCCAAATAATATAGAAGAATGAGAATGCAAGTCACAGATGATGGTCAGGCGAAGATAAGAGGTCCCCTAATTGCAGTGTCACGTGACAGCTGAGAAGCAGCATGTAGCAGTATCATATGTGCTAGAGATGTTGAGTGTAGTAGTTGCTAGCCCTTTGTTCTATGGCTTTGGAAGTACCAATTAATTAAGGATGTCTCTATACAACAATGTGTGTTCATGTCGGGTTCTCTGAAGATCATTTCTCTGTTGTTTCGAGGTATGTGTACGAGTTGGTCATCTCGTGTTCCAATGTAAATATTATCTACATAAAAAACTGACAGGAATAGATACCGCTGTATAAATATATCCTTAATTGTTACTTTCAGTACCACAGAACAACTCAACTTGAGCACACATGATACTCTTACTTGCTGCCTCTTGGCTCAAGTTCGTCCCGTGTCGTGGCAATTAGGGAACCTCACACCTTCACCTGACCATCACCTCTGACTTGAATTCATTTTCAACTATATATACTGTTTTTTCATCTTTTATATCATTTGTTGTGACCAAGGTTCCAGGACCGAAAAGTAATAAATAATTCAATAAAGATGTCATAAGTGGATGTTATTTTCCCCTCACTAATTTTACAGACTAACTCACAGGGGTTAATTTTTATTAATATAATCATTGGGAAGTGCTAAAACTAGACAGTCATGTAGTGCCTCTGAAATGGGAGGTAATCAAGTTTGATTTGAGGAAGAGAACAGTTCTTTCTTTAGATCAGGAGTCCAGCAACATCACGGGTTAAGTTTTATTGTGAATATAATATATTATAAAGGTTCATTATAGCATAGTACTGTGCGGCGTTCTCTCACACAGTATGGATCAATGTTGCTTGGTGTTGCGGACTACATGGTTGGGTCACCTACTGCTCTGGCCACGCAAGCAGTGGAAGAGGAGCTGCGGGAGGCAGCCACCTCACATGGTCTCTACCTGCCTGCAGGGGCTTTCTGGGGGGCTGAAGACATACTCAAAATGGCTGATCGTGGAACACTCAAGGTTTGTTTAGCTGATTCTTCACATTTACTTACGGAGTTAAATTAACATTGATTGGGATAAAAAACAATATTAATCTAATATGATTCTCTTGCTCTGCATGAATTGTGTTAAAACATGGATACAAACTTTTCATAATCAATCGAGGATTACTCTTAACTATGTCTGTCCCACAGCGACTGGAGAAGAGGAAGTAATCAGGTATAATTCAAGGAATGGGAGGGAGACTCAAATGCCTTTCAAGAACCATTTAATGGTATCAAGGGAAATACAGATACCATGGCTTGTATACTTAAAGAAGACACATACGTTGTTTGGTTCACTTAAATGGTTAGAAAAAACCGCTCATTCTCGTCTGAGATAACATAAAGATCCAGAACTACATAAAAACTATATAGTATATTGAAATTCAGTATAATCATATTTATGAAATATTTTGAGCGGCAGAACTGGCCAAAATAAGCTGGAGAGACATCTGTACTCCCGAAAATTGCAAACTTTTACATTCTTGCTTGAACCTATTAAACTGTGGTATGTTCGCTTAGGGAAAGATACTTAATTTTATTGTGGGGACCTTTTTTTTTTGTCTTTCTGATCCCGACATTTCCAGAACTACTTATGAATTTATATAAATTACGACAGCTCATTATCAACTGTGGCCGTAACTGTTAACCATAACTATAAATGTGAACTCTTAGTCCATATACCTGATTTTTCACATGTGAATCATTTGTACTGTATGGTAAGATTTGTTGTACATACGTTACTTAAATTTTATTATAAGCATAATAGTTGGGAAGTTCTGTAAGCGGACATTTTGAGGTCGCAAAAAGGGTTGCAAACCATTGATATACAGTAAGTCCTCCACTTAACGTCGTTTCGTTATAGCGTTGATGAGAAAAAAAATTCTGGCCGGGGCCAGTGTCTGTGTGGAGTTTGCACTCTTCCCATGTCGTGGGTTTTCTCCGGGTACTCCGGTTTCCTCCCAGATCCCAGAGATGTGCACGTTAGGTTAATTGGCGTGTCTAAATTGTCCCAGTATGAGTGAGTGTATGTTTATTCAAGTATAGGTACACATAAATACAGTTACATAAATTATTATACATAGCATCATATGTGTAGATTACCTATAATAACTCACATCTGCTAGAAAAATGACAGGATGGATAATGAGAACCTTCAAAACCAGGGATGCCAAGTCCATGTTGACACTTTACAGATCGCTTGTTCTATCTAGGCTGGAATATTGCTGCACACTAACTGCACCTTTCAAGGCGGGTGAAATTGCTGACCTTGAAAATGTGCAGAGAACCTTCACGGCACGCATAACTGAGATAAACCACCTCAATTAATGGATTAGATTTAGATTTTGCCACCGAAGTGGCTAGTTTATTGTGCACCCCATATCCATCCTGTGGACGGTAGCACAAGAACATATGGATACACAAAAGGCCTAGGCACTAGGCCCCAAAGGGGTTAACAATTGTACATTTGGGTTTATATCTACATTTCAATTATCTGTTACAAGCAAATTTAGGAAATTTGCTTAGTACAATTGGTATCTTATTTCATGAATAAGATATCTTGACATGTCACATAGGTTATTATACTGTCTATCTCTATATTCTGGGAACGCTTGAAGTTCCTAAACCTGTACTCTCTAGAACGCAGGCAGGAGAGATACATTATTATATACACGTGGAAAATTCTCGAGGGATTAGTACCAAACTTGCACACGATAATCACTCCCTACGAAAGCAAAAGACTCGGCAGGCGATGTAACATCCTCCCAATGAAAAGAAGGGGTGCCACTAGCACGTTGAGGGACAACACAATAAGTGTCAGGGGTACAAGATTGTTCAACTGCCTCCCAGCATACATCAGGGAGATTACCAACAAACCCCTGGCTGTCTTCAAGCAGGCACTGGACAGGCACCTAAAGTCAGTACCTGACCAGCCAAGCTGTGATTCGTACGTTGGACTGCGTGCGGCCAGCAGTAACAGCCTGGTTGATCAGGCTCTGGTCCAACATGAGGCCTGGTTACAGACCGGGCCGCAGGGGCGTTGACCCCTGGAATTCTCTCCAGGTAAACTCCAGGTGTGTGTGTGTGTACTCACCTAGTAGTGGTTGCAGGGGTCGACTCATAGCTCCTGGCCCCGCCTCTCACTGGCCGCTACTGTGTACTCACCTCATTGTGGTTGCAGGGGTCGAGACTCAGCTTCTGGCCCCGCCTCTTCACTGATCGCTACTAGGTCCCTTCTCTCCCCGCTCCATGAGCTTTATCATACCTCGACTTAAAGCTATGTATGGTTCCTGCCTCCACTACATCACTTGCTAGACTATTCCACTTCCTGACTACTCTATGGCTGAAGAAATACTTCCTAACATCCCTTTGACTCATCTGAGTCTTCAACTTCCAATTGTGACCCCTTGTTTCTGTGTCCCCTCTCTGGAACATCCTGCCTCTATCCACCTTGTCTATTCCATGCAGTATTTTGTATGTCGTTATCATGTCTCCCCTAACCCTCCTGTCCTCCAGTGTTGTAAGGCCGATTTCCCTTAACCTTTCTTCGTAGGACATTCCCATTAGCTCTGGAACTAGCCTTGTCGCAAACCTTTGCACTTTTTCTAATTTCTTGACGTGCTTGACCAGATACGGGTTCCAAACTGGTGCTGCATACTCTAGTATGGGCCTGACGTACACGGTGTACAGTGTCTTGAACGATTCCTTACTAAGGTATCTGAATGCTATTCTCAGGTTTGCCAATCGCCCATATGCTGCAGCAGTTATCTGGTTGATGTGTGCTTCCGGAGACGTGCTTGGTGTTATACTCACCCCAAGATCTTTCTCCTTGAGCGAGGTTTTCAGTCTTTGGCCACCTAGCCTATACTCTGTCTGCGGTCTTCTTTGCCCTTCCCCGATCTTCATGACTTTGCATTTGGTGGGGTTAAATTCGAGAAGCCAGTTGTTGGACCAGGTGTCCAGCATGTCCAGATCTCTTTGAAGTCCTGCCTGATCCTCATCTGATTTAATTTTCCTCATTAACTTCACATCGTCTGCGAACAGAGACACGTAGACTAATAGATTGCTCATTGCTTTATAATTTGTTCATGATTGCAACCATGTATAAACGTAAGTAAATTTACTTACATGATTCATTACCGTGTAACTAGTGAATTCATTACCTTTGTACCTTGTTCAGCTATCAAAACTTTGGGGCCCAGTCTCTGGACCCATTATATACCTCTGTAATCTGTAAATACCTTTGTAACTTGTCATGATTGTGACCAGATCTACATGAGTTCATTACCTTTGTAACTTGCTCAGCTATCAAACTTTGAGGTCCAGTCCCTGGACCCATTATGTACCTCTGTAATCTTTTGACTACCGCCCACAAGATGGGTATGGGGTGCATAATAAAGATATTAAACTAACTGAGTCTATCCCGTCCGTCATGTCATTCACATATACCAAGAATAACACTGGTCCTAGGACTGACCCCTGTGGGACCCCGCTCGTCACAGGCGCCCACTGTGATACCTCGTCACGTACCATGACCCGTTGTTGCCTCCCTGTCAGTTATTTCTGATCCAATGCAGTGCCCTTCCTGTTATACACGCGCGATCCTCTAACTTCTGCACTAATCTCTTATGAGGAACTGTGTCGAAGGCCTTCCTGCAGTCCAAGAAAATGCAATTAACCCACCCCTCTCTCTCGTGTCTTACTTTTGTTACTTTGTGTGTGTGTGCGTGTGTGTGCGTGTGCGCATGTGTGTGTGTGTGTGCGTGCGTGTGCGCATGTGTACTCACCTAATTGTGGTTGCAGGGGTCGATACTCAGCTCCTGGCCCCGCCTCTTCGGTGTCCGCTACTGGGTCTCTGCTCTCCCTGCTCCATGAGCTTTATCATACCTTGTCTTAAAACTATGTATGGTTCCCGCCTCCACTATATCGTTCGCTAGACTATTCCACTTCCTAATTACTCTATGGCTGAAGAAGTGCTTCCTAACATCCCTTTGACTCATCTGAGTCTTCAGCTTCCAGTTGTGTCCCCTTGTTTCTGTGTTCCCTCTCTGGAACATCCTGTCACTATCTACCTTGTCAATTCCCCGCAGTATTTTGTATGTCGTTATCATGTCTCCTCTAACCCTTCTGTCCTCCAGTGTTGTTAGTCCTATTTCCCTCAACCTTTCTTCATAGGGCAGTCCCCTGAGTTGTGGAACTAGCCTTGTCACAAACCTTTGCACTTTCTCTAATTTCTTGACATGCTTAACCAGGTGTGGGTTCCAGACTGGTGCTGCATACTCTAGTATGGGCCTGACGTACACGGTGTACAGTGTCTTGAACGATTCCTTGTTAAGGTAACGGAACACTAATCTTAGGTTTGCCAGTCGCCCATATGCTGCCGCGGTTATCTGGTTGATGTGTGTTTCCGGAGACGTGCTTGGCGTTATACTCACCCCAAGGTCTTTCTCCTTTGATAAGATTTGTAGCATTTGTCCACCTAGCCTGTACTCTGTCAGCGGTCTTCTTTGCCCTTCTCCGATCTTCATGACTTTACATTTGGTGGGGTTAAATTCGAGAAGCCAGTTGCTAGACCAGATGTCAAGCTTGTCCAGGTCTCTTTGAAGTCCTGCTTTGTCTTCATCCGATGTGATTCTCCTCATTAATTTCACATCATCTGCGAACAGAGACACTTCTGAGTCTATCCTGTCCGTCATGTCATTCACATATACCAAGAATAGCACTGGTCCTAGGACTGACCCCTGTGGTACACCGCTCATCACAGGCGCCCACTGTGATACCTCATCACGCACCATGACCCATTGTTGCCTCCCTGTGAGATATTCCCTGATCCATTCCAGTGCCCTTCCTGTTATACACGCTTGGTCTTCCAACTTCTTTACTAATCTCATATGAGGAACTGTGTCGAAGGCCTTCCTGCAGTCCAGGAAAATGCAGTCAACCCACCCTTCTCTCTCTCTCTTGCCTTACCTCTGTTACTTTATCATAGAACTCCAGGAGGTTTGTTACACAGGATTTGCCTTCCCTGAATCCGTGCTGTCTGGCGTTGATTATCCTGTTCTGCTCCAGATGCTTCACCATTCTTTTCCTGATTATTTTTTCCAAGACTTTGCACACTATACACGTAAGTGACACCGGTCTATAGTTTAGTGCCTCCTTTCTGTCTCCTTTTTTAAAGATGGGGACTATGTTGGCCTTTTTCCATATCTCAGGTAGCTGCCCAGTTTCAAGAGATGTGTTGAATATTATGGTAAGTGGCACACTCACAACCTCAGCTCCTTCCTGAAGGACCCACGGGGAGATATTGTCCGGGCCCATCGCCTTTGAGGTATCAAGGTCACTGAGTAACTACTTCACCTCCCCCTCAGATGTGTGTATGCCCTCCAGCACTTGATACATCCCTTGTTGGTGACGAACCCCGTCCTGTCTACCCAGCTGCCTTCCTGTCTCCACTGTGAATACTTCCCTAAACGTCGAGTTGAACTCCTCACATACCTCTTGATCATTACTTGTGAGTTCCCCATCTTCTCTCCTCAGCCTTATCACCTGGTGTGTGTGTGCGTGTGCGCATGTGTGTGTGTGTTAGTTACCACTTTGTCCTAGGCACATGTCGATTAGACACTAGGCCTGTTGTATGTATGTGTGTGTGTGTGTAACGAAACACTTCGAAATGTTTCGGCCCTGCCGGGAATTGAACCCGGGCCCTCTGTGCGTGAAGCAAGAGCGCTAGCCACCATGCCATCGGGGGTGCGTGTGTGTGCGCGATCTGCGAGGGAATGGTGGCCTGTATAGGGTTGGTTCCCAACTTGGTGGAAGGAAGTGAACCTTACAATTTTCACTCTGAAAACATGTAATCATTGATTTAACCCTGTTGCAATGAGTGCTAAAGGTGCATTGTGCACCCTTGATGTTTATATAAATTAGCGAAATACATTATTTCACTTAAAGTCGCAGTATCCAAGAACCTATCGACGACGTTAGGTGAGGACATATTGTATAACAATGATAAGCCTCCCTTGCATGGGAAGCCTTATTTGCAGTGTGGGTGTTACGTCAGGGGCCCTGCCTAGGCCCTTTCTGTAACAAGATGTCGAATCAAGGTCTGGTCTAGTTGTCCTTGGACAGAGATGCCACTTTAATTTGGGGATTATAATTAGGAGACAGTGATCCGACTTAAATAAAATTTATGATCTTTAATACAAAAGAATTCATATAAAAACTTAGTGTATGGTACAAAGTTCTTCTCTCTTGTAGTGTAATACATAAAGATACACTTAATACGGACAACAGTCGACATACGACTTAACTTTTAAATGTTTCTGTACAATGCTTATACTCAATGATATGTCTTATATAATAATATATTTACCTGAAAGTTCCGAAATTTATCAAGTTAAACTATCGTCTCAATAAAGACAGATTCGTATTAGATACCAGTCGAGACTATATTATCTAACTTTAAAACACAATTATCTTTAAAGCCAGAAGTCTATGTTAAAGTAACGACATAGGCCGAAATCTCAGCTAATAATAAGCTATCACTGTGAGTCAGAGACGAGTAGATAATGTTACCGACCATACCAGGGACCATCAACACATCCTCCATATGGGTTGAATAACTTCCCTTAATGCTGAAACAGTCCAGCACCATATTGAAACAGAGTCCAGCACCATATTGAAACAGTCCAGCACCATACTGAAACAGTCCAGCACCATATTGAAACAGAGTCCAGCACCATAGAATCCTGACTGAAGCGGTGCGTATATACTGCACCTCAAATGGATCCAAAGACTTAGTTTAAGACTTGTATATAACTAGTGTCCAAGAGACACACAACCTCTTTAGACTTCAAATCCCTAAGTCAGAGAATAACTATTCTTCACGGAAGCTCAGCAGCACCAGTAGACTGTTTCGGCTCACCAACGAAACCTGAGTCAGAATAGAACACAAGAGGAGTGAGAGATGTTTCCTAGGCTCTAGGCAGGCCAGGACTGACTTGAGGCCACTCCTCCAAGCCTTACAATACATTGTGACATCCGTACTTCATTGGCGGTGCTAGGGACCGCCAGACACTAACAAACTAACGACAGTTAGCAAGGCAGTTTCTCACAGTGAAGCACCTGTCACTAAAAATAAACATCCTACCTACCTATAAACATAGTTGTGGGGAATTATGAGTTACCTGTATGAGCCTCATCAACTCAATCATACAAATAATCTCAGCAGATGACAACTATACAGTGGACCCTCTACTTTCGGCCAGTCTGAGTATTGGCGGTTCGAGTTTCGATTGCTTTTTTCGGCCCAATTTTTCCCCGACAATCGGCTGTTTCCCCGACTATTGGCCCGCGTACCACACCTGTCCGCCTGCCCGCCAGTCTAGCTTTGTTTATCCCTGAGTGAACATTATCCAGCGCACTCATTCAAACATTTCACAATAATTTTATTGTGTTTAGTGCTTGTCACTCTGAAATATAAGTCACCATGGGTCCAAAGAAGCTTCCTAGTGGCACCCCTGTGGTAAAGAAAGTGAGGAACACCATCGAACTGAAGGAGATAGTAGAAAAATATGAGAGTGGCGTATGTGTGGGGGAGCTTGCCAGGATGTACAAAGTTTCGTTGAAGAATTTCACCCTGAGCAGGGTGAAATAAGCCATCTCTGCAACCAGCTCAGTGACAGAAACATATTGCACTTCAGGAACATGTTAAAGAGGTGCCAGAAACAGAGGACTCTTGACAGTTATTTTGTGCGACAGGGGTCTAGTGACTCTCAAGCTGGTCCTAGTGGCATTAGAAGACAAAGAAGGAAAGTAACCCCAGAGAGGGACTTGTTACCTGAAGTCCTTATGGAGGGGGATTCCCCTTCAAACACTAAGCCCTCCCCCTCTCCTCCTCCCTATCTTCCAGATGCCAGCAAGTCTCTTCAATAAAAATAAGTAAATGTTATTTTAAATGTAAATTTATTATTTCTTGTTATTATGTGTTATTAAGTGTTGTTATTATGTGTTTTGTGTATGTAAAACTATAGTTAATCTTTACAAAATTAATTTTTTGTGAATATTTTTGGGTGTTTGGAACGGATTAATTGTATTTACATTATTTCTTATGGGAAATAATGGTTCGACTTTCGGCCAGTTCGAGTATAGGCCTAGCTCCTGGAACAGATTACAGCCGATACTCGGGGGTCCACTGTATATTATTTACAGCAGTTACCCCTGTGGAGGCGTGTGGGAAAAGTTAAGTCGCTCCTGGTCGCAGCAAGCGACTCTCTCGATAACACATGCACTCTCACACATCTACCCTAGACCAGTATTATAAATTACAATTAGATAACACCAATAGTTATGGTGTTACGATCAGTTGTGGACTGTATGTGTAAATCGGATTGATAGGAAAGGGGGGAATGGGTTACACGTGTCAACATAATAAGACCACCACTTACCCAATTTCATTGGTGGTCACTGGAGATCATTGAAGCAACCACAGTACCTGTCCTATTATAACACCTAACTGGCCAGCTATGGGGTTGATATAATAAGAAAGGTTACTTAACTGTGGGTGAGGAGGCAGCATTCCTTGTCTTATTTCCCCAATGGAAATAAGTCACTCTGACTTTTTTGAGTTATCCTAGGTTTTCTACACATATGCTGCTATGTATGATAATCTATGTAACTGTATTTGTGTATACCTGAATAAACTTACTTATTCCTCCTCCGACTTCGATGTCCTGCCTAGTCAATACGGTTTTTCTTCCAGCAAGACGATGGCATTAGTTGGTTTGTCCTGATTTAGGAGCCATGACTCCATAAAACCTCCGTGGTCCTCAGGACTGGGCCATGAGGTTGACATGTGTTCACTCAGGGAATGGCGACTTGTATCACTTCACTCATTCCCTTAATTGTAGGTGGTTATCACTAATTTCTCCACAGTTCACAAGGCGACTTAATGTTGCACTAATTTACACTCGTTAGAAATTGATCCATTAAGATCAGAGGCTGATAAATTGTGATTGAACCGAAAAGCATCCTACCCGCCCTCATGTTAGCGTCGCGCATCGTTCCCCCAATTAACAAATTCATCACCCTATTATAGTGGTTTCCTGGACTTAATGTCCCACATTATACACAGAGAACAGTTACAACACTTCCTATTGTGAAGTGAGGCCACTAATCACGTTTCAGCCGTCGTAAACACCACGTTCCTGACCTCATTATAGCCAGACCCTCACACCATTTGTGTCTCCTCATGCAACTCTCCCACGTGACCCGACCCAAGCCCATGTCTCTCCATGCATGTGCTAAGACCCTTCTGTTGGTTCCTTCTTCCAATCCCAAGTATAATGTAAATCAACAGCAACATATTAATGATATATACAGTAGGACGTCATTTAGCACGATAGTTACGTTCCTGAAAAAGTCGTGTTAGATAATTTCGTCTTAAATAATTAACAGAACTTATGGGAAAAATAGGGTTACGTGTTTGAGAGTCCCCAAAAAGCCAAACAAGTTTTTTTAGACCAACATATCTTGCAAAAATTGAAGGCGAATATGTAATTTTAGTTCATTGTCATGATCTATTACTGCTTAAGACTACAAATGCAATAGAAATAATAGTATTTCTTACCTTAAATTGTGGGTAATGATGTTTGTGGATGGTAGTGAAGAGTGGATATGGATGGTGTGGCCCTACTGAGCTGAGGTGGATATGTAATTGTAGTGCATTGTCATGATCTATTACTGCTTAAGACTACAAATGCAATAGAAATAATAGTATTTCTTACCTTAAATTGTGGGTAATGATGTTTGTGGATGGTAGTGAAGAGTGGATATAGATGGTGTGGCCCTACTGGGCTGAGGTGGATGCTTGTTGGTTGTCGGTAGAAGTGGATGGTAGAGGTTCTGGTGCTGAAGTCGATGGTTGTATTGCAGTGTGCATAAATTCTGTAATGGATCTCTGGGCTTTTTTATTCTGCATTACATTATACAGCTGACGGTAAGGCATCATCAGCTGGTCTAGACCCCGTTTCAAAGCCCTGCTTCTAGCTTTGTCAGATCCTCTTCAGTGAAAAAGTCTGCTAGTTTAGCAGCAACATGGAACTGCTCACGTAACTGCTGCAATGTTAACTCTTTTTCTTCAGGTTCTTCTTCATCTTCTTCTGTTATCTCCCTCCCTTGCATCTGTGCATCGAACTCTGCCAACATTTCCTCTGGACTCCTGTCTTCATCATCATCATCTTCTAAGAGTTCATTCACATCATCTTCATTCATATCTTCAAAACCATCACCTGGTAATCTCCTTGCCAGCTGAACAATTTCCTGAACCTGACTCTCAAGCAAGGGAAAACCAGTGAAAGAATTAACTACAGAAGGCCATAACTTTCCCCAGCCTGCATTTAATGTTGATTGGGGCACTTCATTCCATGCACTTCTAGCATAGCTGATGGCATCTGCAATGTTAAATTTACTCCAGAAACTTGGTACTGCCAGGTTGGAGTCAGAGTCCATTGATGCAACTAGTTTTTTTATAATTTTTTTTGTGTAGTTACACTTGAATGTCTGAATAACTCCCCGGTCCAGTGGTTGTATCAGAGATGTTGTATTTGGAGGTAAAAATACAACTTTTATATGTGGTGTCACATCCAGCAAAGCTTGTGGATGAGTACGGGAATTATCAAGAATGAAGAGAGCCTTGAATGCAAGGTTCTTGGTGTGCAGGTAAAACTTGACTTCAGGAATAAAGTGATGCTTAAACCAGTCAATAAATATTTCCTCTGTCATCCATGCTGACTGGTTTGACTTCCAAATTACTGGTAAGGTGTTTTTATCCACACCTCTCAAAACACGAGGAGTCTTAGAGCGGTAAATAACTATGGGCTTACACTTGAAATCACCTGATGCATTACCGCAAAGGAGCAAGGTGAAGCGATCCTTTGCTGCCTTGAAGCCCGGTGCACTTTTCTCTTCCTGACTGATAAAAGTTCGTGTTGGCATTTTCTTCCAAAAACACCTGTCTCGTCAGCATTAAAACTTGCTGTGGCTCATAGCCACCCTCGGAAATAAGTTCCTGAAATTCAGCAGGGAAATTACTTGCTGCTGTATGATCAGCTGAAGCACTTTCACCAGAAAACTTAATATTATGTAACTTATTATGCAACTTAAAGTTCTTGAACCAGCCTGTGGTAAACATACACTCGTTTTCAGGCCTGCCTTCCTTATCACACACTGCTTTAAACAACTGTAAGGCCTTTTCCCTAATTAAGAGAAACTAAGTGGTGCACCTTTCTTTGTTTTCTGTTCGATCCACTCAAGCAACAAGTTTTCAGTTTTATTTACTTGTTGCGACCTACGTGTCATTCTTTTCATGAGGTCACATTTTGGGTTATTCATTACACAAGCTCGTATATTTGCCTCATTCTTCCTAATCGTACGAACTGACGCTTCATTAAGGCCATAGGCCCTCACTATATCCCTCACACGTGAGCCACTCTTAAGCTTATCTAATATCTCGATTTTCTTTGAAATTCCTAGACTTGAACGCTTAAACTTTTTCTTGTCACTTGCTGGAACACTTGTATGCTTACTGGGTGCCATGATTTCTTTGTATATTTATCAAAATGCAATGAAAATCAGGAAATGAATGTAAATAAACACAGCGAGTTTCCCGATACTTATCGTCCTGCACGTGTAAGAACCAAACTGAACGCTGGGAGGGATGCGTGGGTGGGTGAGGGTGGCGGGGGATGGCACAAGGACTCCCCCACTGACTCAATGGTTTAACCCACCGCGGGCGACCGCGCGCTAAAAATTTTCCCTCCTGCTGAACCGTGTAATATCATCTTTACGTCGTGTAAGATGATAATGTGTCGCAAAACTTAAATCGTGCAATACCGGTAACGTGCAACATAATCTCGTGCTAAATGACGTTCTACTGTATTCACATTGGAAAGTTTATCCAGTACGTATAACTTTTGGGAAAATACCCATATTTTCCACAATAGTTAACAATATAGGGGCAGATAATAATATAAAGCAAAATATCTTCATTTTAGCTATTAATGAAAATATTGACAATATATTATTAAGTGAAAGGAAATTATATACTACATACAACATTATTTATCAACATTAGGTACAAGCAGAGGACACAACAGTGGGTCTTGTCTCATCTGTTCAATGTAAAAAGAATAGGATGTGTATATTTTATCATTTATAAAATATACACATCATATACACTTTTTACAGTGAATATTATTATAATCATGGAGGAGCGCTAAACCCGTAGGATTATACAGTGCCTGTGGGGGTGAGGATGGAACTGGAGCACAGATCCAATTCTCCTAGATCAAGAGCCCTTCACCAGCATCAAGGAACCTTCCTTGAGAGGTTTACAGTGAATAGATGGGCTAACTTTCATAAAACTAATGTTGAGTTAAAGATGCCTAAATTTAAATCTACGTTTAAAAAAAAAATCACATGGGCCATTGTTCAGGCCTTAATGTATTTACTTGAAATGGTTTATAATGTACCTCCTTAAATTGCCATTAAAATTTATGTGCAGGTTATATTATAAAACCCTATATCGACAAGGGTCATGCAGAATGTGTAGGTTATAAATTACACCGCATTCCTTATTTTTTAAAAATTTAATCACATCTCCAACTATTAAATCATTACTTCCTTATTTGCTTTTCAGTCCTCTTTAAATGAAGTTTCAATTCAACATTAAATCTTAACTTAATGTATTACAATACAATGTAAATGGCCAAAATCTAGTTTAGAAGCTCCACCAAGTTTGGTGATAATTCATAGTTTAATATATGCAATGTTACGTGGGTTTTGTAATGGAGTTCATGTCTTCTTGTGCAAATTGTTATAAAAGGCATTTTTGTTATTATTGTATTGAATTATATGAAGGGGAATAAGTGAAACATGGATTGCTTTACTCTTAGTTTTGCTGTTACAGCCTTTACATTGTTAAGTGGGTTTTTGGGTTAAGTTGGATTGGGATTGGCTGGTTTACAAGCTAATCCAACCTTACCTTAATTTTTTTTTATAACAGTTTGCAACAAGACTATCTCCATTGCAAAACCCACTTCTTATTGTTACACTTTAAATTAAACACCAAACTCGGTGGAGAACCTAAACTAAATATTGACAACATAATTTTGTATTGTAATGTGGATTACATTTATATAAGTGTCCAGTGTCTTTGGTTTATATTGTTAGCATTAATCATAGCTTAAGACTATGTTCAAATTTCATAGCTTAAATACTCAACTATACTCATATTGTAAACAATTTACTATAATTCTTACCATTTAGTTTTAAGTTAATTTTAAGTCTGCCCAAAATGCCCTGCATATTAGGGGCTTTTGGCATGTTCCAATCATGTAATCTCATAACCCATTGTAATTCTTTGTATCATGTACAAATAAACTATTATTATTATTATAAGACTGACTGAAAGGCTATGCATGCTGATACCTTAACTACGCAGTGCTAGTAATGTAAAATAATGTTGTTTTATTATTTTAGGCCCTGAAAGTTACAATGACAAAGCATCCAAGTTGCTTTAAACTTGAGGGATACCTACAAGTGAAGAATGCACTAGTAAGTGGTAGTGAGCAGGTGACTCTGTATGATGGACCAGTACGTCAACTGTGTCATCTTGCGCCCAACAATGTCAATACTATGGCTGTTGCTGCCATGGCTGCTCACAACCTTGGCTTTGATGGTGTACAAGGATGCCTCATCTCAAACCCACTGCAAGTTGTCATTCTTGTTTTTCCCAGAAATTCACATCTAATTTACACATTGGAAATGGAAACTGGACATTTCAATCTCTGCTGGAGCATTATCAATAAATTATTATTATAATCAAAAGAAGTGCTAAACCACAATTATCAATAAATAACTTTGTAACGTCGTCTAGTTTCGATTTCTGATTTGTGGGTTCATTGTGAATTATTCACTACTTGGTAGAGAGTTTTTATTTGCAATTACAGTACAGTACTGTATATTTATATATTTTTATTAAAATAATTTAACGCTAAAAATGTAAGGGTTATACAGTACTTGTGACTGGGAGAAATTCAGGGTTAATCCGAGGAAAGGGAAGCTAATTTCAGTTCTTTGGAGCAAGGCACCTCCTCAGTAGGGTAATATAGTATTTTAAATTATAATCAAGTTAAACCCTAAACCCAAAAGGGTCATATAGTATTGTATTATTGTTATTAAAATCATAACTAAGCACTAAACTCACAAGGGTGTATTGTAAAACAACAACTAAAAGTTCAAAGAAATGCATGCCACTTGATAGAGTAATTATTCAATGAACTCTCACACTCTAATTTTCAACTTTATTTCTAGATTAACAGACTGGCACATAGTTGAAGTTGAGGTGACTGGCCCCGAGGTTGCTGGGAAAAACTTCAGTGTGAAGACAATCCGTCGTAACCCTGCCAGTCTAGGAGCTGTAACTGGTACAGCTACTTATGCATCTTTCCTCTCCTCAATGGTTCGAGCTGAAGGTCGAGGGGCAGGAGTTCATTTGTGTTAGGTGTCTTTATTTGCAATAATCATACTGGTATAATAGCTGTGCTTCTTCCCTATCTTCATATGGATGAAAAAAGATACAAATTGGAATTTTTTCCATGTTCATTTAAGATGTATAATTATTATTATAATCAAAAGAAGTGCTAAACCACAAGGGTCATATGGCAAGATGTATAATGAACAATACAGTAACGGTCTACAATAAATTGTAAATTTATTCATTCATTTATAGTACCGTATTATTATTATAATCAAAACTAAGTGCTAAACCACCAGGGTCATACAGCGCTGCTACTGTATTGTTAGTAGTAATGAAGGAGTGTCATTGTGCAGGAGCAAGTGTACTTGAGTGGAGTGCGTTAGTGCGTGTGTACGTGCATTAGCAAAGTTGTTTTTTCCAGGGCTGAGTCTCAGCTCCTGGCCTCTGTCTCTTGATTTACAATCACCAGCATTATGAGTCCTTGGCCTCTCAGGCCCCATCATACCTATTCTTGAAACTACATGTTTGCCTTCTCTTCTCATCAGATTCATTCCAGTATGTGTATTTGCTGTCCTGAGACTGAAGAGGCATTTCCTAATATCACTGTTGCTTATCTGGTTTTTAGCTTCCATCTATGTTCCCTCATATAAGTTTCTTGCATTTCATTCAGGTTAGTCCTGTCTTTTCTGTCATATCCTGAGTATCTTGTACATCTGGAGTTTATCTACCTGGAGAGGGTTTCGGGGGTCAATGCCCCCGCGGCTCGGTTTGAGACCAGGCCTCATGGTGGATCAGGGTCTGATCAACCAGGCTGTTACTGCTGGCTGCACGCAAACTGACGTACGAACCACAGCCCGGTTGGTCAGGTACTGACTTTAGGTGCCTGTCCAGTGCCTTCTTGAAGATAGTCATATCTCTTCTGGTTCTTCTCTCTTCTAAGGTCATTATTATTATTATAATAAAAACTAAGCACTAAACCTCTTCTAAGGTCAGTAGGTTGTTCCTTTAATCTCTCGTAGCTAAATCCCCTTAGCCCTGACTTTTTTTTTTTTTTTTTTAAACCTCTAGGTGTTTTATAGCTTTTGCATGTGCTTGATCAGATGTGGGCTGCAAAATTTATGATGGGCCCGACATGTTGTGTACTATACATTCTAAAAGATTCTGTTAAGGTTCTTGAAGGCAGCTCTGATGGTACCTCCAGAATTGACTAAGCGAGGCTTAGCAAAACTGCCAAAAAAGAATGCCAGATGTCAACACTTGGATCTGCAGGCAACCTCCAGTAATACTTCTGCCATCATGAGTGCCAGATGTTCCATCAGAGGGTCACTTGACATACTACTGTACATTATTATAATCAAAAGAAGCGCTAAACCACAAGGGTTATACAGTGCAGCGGGGCAGGACAGGATGCAGGGAGAATAGATTGTAAGCGGGAGATGGATGATTAGTAGGGTATGGAGTACAGCAGGATAGTGGATAGTGCAGGGATAGAGGGTAGCAAGAGATCGAGGTAGAAGGGACTGAGGGAGGTGCTAGAGGTATATTTCAGAGTTTGTGTAGTAAGTCAGTTTCTGTCAAAAAGTCAACGAGAGAGTCAGGATTAAAGGAGGGTCCATCAGCAAGAAGGGAAGGTAAAGAAAGGGCCGCAGAGCGAAGACGCTGTTGGAGGTCAATTCTGTGCGCTCGTTGATAAAGTGGACAGTCCAACAGAATATGTCGAACAGACACTGGAACCTGACAATGCTCACAGAGAGGGGCAGGGAGCCTCTCCATGAGATACTGGTGCGTAAGACGAGTGTGGCCAATGCGAAGACGGGAGAGTGTAGTCTCCCAACCTCGACATTGGTGACAAGAAGGCCAGAAACCTATACTCGGTTTAATAGAATGAAGTTTGTTATTTAGCAGGTCAGACCAGCGTTGTTGCCAACGGGTGCGAAAGTGGGTAGCAATGACCGCAAAATTGTCCGTAAAAGGAACATCACTATATGAAACTGGAAGGTCATGTACTGCTGACCGCACAGCAGTGTCTGCCTGTTCATTGCCCTGTACGTCAACATGACCAGGGACCCAACAAAAAACAATATCTTTGTGCTTGCTAGAGATACGGCGTAACCAAAGTTGGATACGAAGAACTAGGGGGTGAGGTGTATCAATTTTACGGATAGCCTGTAAAGCACTAAGGGAGTCTGAAACGACCACAAATGGTGATACAGGCATAGATGCAATACGGATAAGTGCCACAAGAATGGCATACAATTCAGCCGTAAATATGCAAGCCGAGGGTAATAGATTCCCTCGCACGACGCTGTCCGGAAACACTGCTGCTAATCCGACGCCGTCAGACGACTTTGAACCATCAGTGTATACTGTGATGGCATGGGAATGAGAGCGGAAGTGGTCTAGAAAAAAAGAGCGAGAAGCCGCTGTAGGTAGGCGGGCTTTCGGGCAAGGGAGAGAAATAGAACAGACATGGACAGCAGGAACTTCCAAGGGGTAGGGAAAAAGGGGGA
>WNWK01004487.1:75000-139338 GCA_009830355.1 Cherax destructor | reverse complement strand
TTCAGTCAAGAGTTGTCGGAAGTAATATTTTGGAAGCGATGAGGGGGGAAGGCCATACATGTTTAAGCAAGGGTTGATAAACCCTTGGGCGGGGAAGGAAGGGGCCGTGAAGAGGGGGGGCCAGGAGCTTTAAATCGACCCCTGCAACCACAAATGGTGAGTACAAATAGGTGAGTACACACCCCGGTGGCCCGATGGCTTGAGAAAGCTCCTGGAGAGCGAAACGTTGCCACAATAAAATGTCACATTAGTTGCATTTGTGTCCTTTTACTTAACTAAGTACTGCCATCAACTGTTTTTTGACATGTCAGGTCCATCTTGTAGCATCAAACACCATTGACTGGAACAGGATGCACGAGAGACAAGAAACTGGAACACTAAGACACACCTACAAGTTAAAAGCACAAATGAATCCCTCAGGGATGTTAGAAACTATTTCTTCAGCCTTAGAGTGGTCAGGAAAGAGGGACGAAGTGATAGATGCAGGATTGATATGCAGTTTTCAGCAGAAGTATGAAAGAGCAAAAGTAAGCAGAAAAAAGTGAACCACAAATAATAAATACCAAAAAGGCACAATACCGTGACTGGAACAGAACTCTAATAACCCGCACATAGAAGAGAGGAGCTTACCACGTATCGGTCTGACTTGGACTATTTACAAAGTCACACTAAGAATGGGGAAAGGAAGTTATAGGGCCGCATACAGGAAGGACAAGAGGTAGTAGGACAGGGAAAACGAGGATAGTGATGGAATGGTAGTAGAATGTGGATCAGTCCAAACCAAGAAAAGGACATCAGGAAAAAAACCCAAAAAGGGGGAACATAAACACAAGGGTTTTTGTTAAATCCCCCGGAGGTTTTTTGTAAAGTGAACCACAGCACATGAGTACAAATACTGAAGGTGAAACACACAGACACACACACACACACACACACACACACACACACACACACACACACACACACACACACACACACACACACACATGATTTTTAGGACAGAAACAATGGGCAGCAGAAACCCCGGCTAAAAGGAAACAAATTACCAACGGGTGTACGTAGATTGCAACAGAATGAGAACAGAACGACAGAAACTGAGAGAATACAAAAATGCAAGGGGC
Source organism: Cherax destructor (assembly GCA_009830355.1). NCBI lineage: Eukaryota > Metazoa > Arthropoda > Malacostraca > Decapoda > Parastacidae > Cherax > Cherax destructor. The sequence continues at coordinate 138,217 of WNWK01004487.1, read as the reverse complement.
AAGAAAGAGACAAGGCTTGAGTCAAGCGGGGACACCCAGAGTTGGAAGGAGCAGCAAGCACAACCACCAACAGAACCACCTACACAACCACGCAACCAATCAAATTAACCCAAAACAAAGCACACTCCACACAGCCCCCCAGCACAAACCCCGCCGCAGACGGAATAAGGAATAGTGTGAGGGGTGGCACAAAAGAATCAAGGAGGCATCCCCGGACATCATAGCACTCACAGAAACCAAATTCATGGGAATGATGACAGAAGCAATGTTTCGAACCGAATATCAGATCCTGAGGAAAGATATAGGGAATAGAGGAGGGGGAGGAGGAGTTGCACTGCTCATCAAAAATCAGTGGAGTTTTGAGGAATTGGAAGGAGGGGACAGAAGCAAAGCAAGGAACTATATATCAGGAACACTTTAGATTGGGGATCCCAAGGTGGTGATTGCAGTGATGTACAACCAACAACAAAATAACAATAGGCCAAGAGAAGAATATTATGAGAGCAACAGAGCAATGATTGATACTCTAGTTGAGGTGGCCAGAATGGCCCACATGGACAAGACAAAATTAATAGTTGTGAGTGATGTCAATCACAAGGAGACTGACTACGAAAACCTAGAGCCACATGAGGGACCAGAAACGTGGAGGGTAAAGATGGAGGTGGTACTGCAAAACCTCATTATGTTAGAGATACTACCAGAGAAACAGAGAGAGAGAGAAAATGAACCAGCAAGACTGGACCTTATAGTCGCCCTGAGTAGTTAGACATAGAGAACATCACATATAAATCGCTCCTCGGAGCTAGTGATCATGGGGTTCAGAGCTTCGAATACATAGTTACAAGTGGAGAGGGAAGCAGGACGAGTAAGACAAAATCCAAACTACGAAAGACGGGACCACACAGGCATAATAAAAAACTGAAAATGAAATGAAATATGTGAGAAAATGCAAGGAGGCAGAGGAGAGTTTTGTACCCAGGGGCAACAGAAGAAATGGGAAGACATAACGAGTCCATGGTTCACCCAAAAGTGTGGAGAGGCCAAAACTAAGTGGATAGAGAATGGAAAAAGTATAAAGACAAAGGACCCAGGAAAATAAGGAGAGACGAGTCGAAGAGCCAGAAACGAATATGCACAGATAAGGTGGGAGGCTCAGCGCCAAATCTGACCTGAAACTGTTGTACAGCCACATGAGAAAAAGAACAATCAAGGACCAGGTAATCAGGCTGAGGAAGGAAGGAAGGGAGATTACAAGAAACAACTGACAAGAATGTGAAGAGCTCAACACGATATTTAAGGAAGTATTTTCAGTTGAGACAGAAAAGAGTGCAGAAAGCTGGAATGATGGGGTCCTCCAGCACGTGCTCGACACAATACACAACCAAGGAGGAGGTGAAGAGGTGCTATGTGAACTAGATACCTCAAAGGCAGAACCGGACAGCATTTCTCCGTGGGTCCTGACAAAGGGAGCAGAGGTGCTGTGTCTGGTACTAACAACAATCTTCAACACATCTATCGAAACAGGGCAACTACCTGACGTGTGGAAGACCGCAAATGTAGTCCTAATTTTTAAGAAAGGAGACAGAGAAGCAGCATTAGGCTACAGACCAATGTCCCTGACATGTATGGTATACAAAGTCATAGAGAAGAATGAAACTTGTATGAACTTATTACGATAACCATCACGGTTTCAGGGAAGGGAAATCCTGTGTCACAGACCACTGGAGTTTTATAACAAAGTAACAGAAGTAAAGCAAGAGAGAGGGGTGGGTAGATTGCATTTTCTTTGATTATAAGAAGGTTTCGATAGAGTTCCACACAAGAGATTAGTATAAAATCTAGAGGAGCTGGCAAGAATAACAGGAAATGCACTGCAGTGGATCAGATAATACCTGACAGGAAGGCAACAACGAGTGATGATACGTAACGAGGTGTCAAAGTGGGCGCCTGTGACTAGTGTGATTCCAAAAGGATCAGTCCTATGACCAGTGTTGTTTCTGGTATATATGAATGACATGATGGAAGGGATAGATTCAGGTGTCCTTGTTTGCAGACGATGTGAAGCTAATGCGAGGAATTCAGATAAACGAGGTTCAGGTAGGACCAAAAAGAAATCTGGACAAGCTGCAGGCTTGGTCCAGCAACTGGCTCCTTGAATTCAACCCCATCAAGTGCAAAGTCATGAAGATTGGGGAAGGTCCAAGAAGACAGCAGACAGAGTATAGGCTATGGGAAAAGACTGCAAACCTCACTCAAGGAAAAGGATCTTGGGGTGAGTATAATACCGAGCATATCTCCTGAGGCACACATCAACCAATTAACTGCTGAAGTATATGGGCGCCTGGCAAACTTTGGAATAGCATTTCGATACCTTAGGAAGGAATCGAAATGCTATTCCTAGTACACCGTGTACGTCAGGCCCATATTGGAGTATGCAGCACCAGTATGGAATCCACACCTGGTCAAACACCAAGAAATTAGAGAAGGCACAAAGATTTGCAACAAGACTAATCCTGGAGCTAAGGGGAATATCCTACGAAAAGATGTTAAGGGAAATCGACCTGACGACACTGTAGGACAGGAGGGATAGTGGGGGGTGACATGATAACGATATATAAAATACTGAGAGGAATTGAAAAGGTGGATAGAAACAGAATGTTTCAGAGCTGGAACACAGCAACAATAGGTTAGTTACAACTGGAAGTTGAAGACTCATTGAGTCAGGGATGTTAGGAAGTATTTCTTTAATGATAGAGTTTTCAGGAACTGGAACAATCTAGGAAATGATGTGGAGACAGGATCAATACATAGCTTTAAGTAGAGATACGATAAAGCTCATGTAGCAGGGACAGAGTGGATCTAGTAGCGACCACCAGCGAAGAGGCGGGGATCAGAAGCTGTGAATCGACCCCCTGCAACCACAAATCGGTTAGTACAAATAGATGAGTACGCGCGCGCACTCATCTGTGTAAGTGCGTGTACTCACCTAGTTATACTCACCTAGTTGTGGTTGCAGGGGTCGAGTCATAGCTCCTGGCCCCGCCTCTTCACTGGCCGCTTGTGTGTGTGTGTGTGTGCACACACACACACGCACACGCACACGCACAAGCACACGCACACACGCGCACACACACACGCACACACACACACGCACACACACACTCACACACACGCACACGCGCGTGCGCGCGCGCGCAGACGCATATGATATATGACTGTGGGCCGATAATGACGGTGATGAATGGATGATAATCTGACTCGCTTTATCGCCTTGATGAATAATGAAGGCGTAACCCATGTCTCGTTATTCATCATGGCTCTCACCGCCACTGCTGCTCTCAACCTTGAAGAGCAGAGCGGCAAGATCTGCTCTTAGAACCCAGAGAGGTAACAGAAGAGGGAAGTGGATGACTGGGAGAGTGGAAAGGTCTGCTTTTGGAACCTAGAACAATGGGAGAGAGTGAAGACTGCTCTTAGAACCTAGATAAGAGGGAGAGCAGGAAGGTCAGCTCTTAGAATCAATATTAATATTAGAGTGGGGAAAATCTGCTCTCATATCCTAGGTAAGTTAGAGAGTGGGAAGATATCTTAGATCCTAGGTAAGTTAGAGAGTGGGAAGATATCTTAGATCCTAGGTAAGTTAGAGAGTGGGAAGATATCTTAGATCCTAGGTAAGTTAGAGAGTGGGAAGATATCTTAGATCCTAGGTAAGTTAGAGAGTGGGAAGATATCTTAGAACCTAGGTAAGTTAGAGAGTGGGAAGATATCTTAGAACCTAGGTAAGTTAGAGAGTGGGAAGATATCTTAGATCCTAGGTAAGTTAGAGAGTGGGAAGATATCTTAGATCCTAGGTAAGTTAGAGAGTGGGAAGATATCTTAGAACCTAGGTAAGATAGAGAGTGGGAAGCTATCTTAGAACCTAGGTAAGTTAGAGAGTGGGAAGATATCTTAGAACCTAGGTAAGTTAGAGAGTGGGAAGATATCTTAGAACCTAGGTAAGATAGTGTGGGAAGATATCTTAGAACCTAGGTAAGATAGAGAGTGGGAAGATATCTTAGAACCTAGGTAAGATAGAGAGTGGGAAGATATCTTAGAACCTAGGTAAGTTAGAGAGTGGGAAGATATCTTAGAACCTAGGTAAGTTAGAGAGTGGGAAGATATCTTAGAACCTAGGTAAGTTAGAGAGTGGGAAGATATTTTAGAACCTAGGTAAGTTAGAGAGTGGGAAGATATTTTAGAACCTAGGTAAGTTAGAGAGTGGGAAGATATCTTAGAACCTAGATAAGTTAAAGAGTGGGAAGATATCTTAGAACCTAGGTAAGTTAAAGAGTGGGAAGATATCTTAGAACCTAGGTAAGTTAAAGAGTGGGAAGATATCTTAGAACCTAGGTAAGTTAGAGAGTGGGAAGATATTTTAGAACCTAGGTAAGTTAGAGAGTGGGAAGATATTTTAGAACCTAGGTAAGTTAGAGAGTGGGAAGATATCTTAGAACCTAGGTAAGTTAGAGAGTGGGAAGATATCTTAGAACCTAGGTAAGTTAGAGAGTGGGAAGATATTTTAGAACCTAGGTAAGTTAGAGAGTGGGAAGATATTTTAGAACTTAGGTAAGTTAGAGAGTGGGAAGATATCTTAGAACCTAGGTAAGTTAAAGAGTGGGAAGATATCTTAGAACCTAGGTAAGTTAAAGAGTGGGAAGATATCTTAGAACCTAGGTAAGTTAGAGAGTGGGAAGATATCTTAGAACCTAGGTAAGTTAAAGAGTGGGAAGATATCTTAGAACCTAGGTAAGTTAGAGAGTGGGAAGATATCTTAGAACCTAGGTAAGTTAAAGAGTGGGAAGATATCTTAGAACCTAGGTAAGTTAAAGAGTGGGAAGATATCTTAGAACCTAGGTAAGATAGTGTGGGAAGATCGGCTCTTAGAACCAAGATAGGTACAAGAGTCATAGACTTAAAAAAGAAGAAAATAAATAAAGAGAGAGGAGAGTAGAGGAGACGTGATGAGACTTGGTGGGAGACGCAGGGAAGTGGAAAGTACTGACGGGAGTTGGGAAGTACTGACGGGAGTTTGGAAGTGGGAAGTACTGACGGGAGTTGTAAAGTACTGACGGGAGTTTGAAAATGGAAAGTACTGACGGGAGTTTGAAAATGGAAAGTACTGACGGGAGTTGGGAAGTACTGACGGGAGTTTGAAAGTGGAAAGTACTGACGGGAGTTGGGAAGTACTGACGGGAGTTTCAAAGTGGAAAGTACTGACGGGAAGTGGGAAGTACTGACGGGAGCTTGGAAGTGGGAAGCACTGACGGGAAGTGGAAAGTACTGACGGGAGTTTGAAAGTAGAAAGTACTGACGGGAGTTTGGAAGTGAAAAGTACTGACGGGAGTTTGGAAGTGTAAAGTACTGACGGGACGAGTTTGGAAGTGGGAAGTACTGACGGGACGAGTTTGGAAATGGGAAGTACTGACGGGACGAGTTTGTAAGTGGGAAGTACTGACAGGACGAGTTTGGAAGTGGAAATTACTGACGGGACGAGTTTGGAAGTGGGAAGTACTTACGGGACGAGTTGGGAAGTAACACTAATTATTGATGAAATGTTGGTGGAGGTGATGGTGGTAGATGGTGGGTGGTGGTAAGTGGTAGATGATGGGTGGTGATGATGGGTGGTGGTAAGTGGTGGTGATGGGTGGTAGGTGGTGGGTGGCGATAGGTTGTAGATAGTGGGTCGTGATTGGTGGTAGATGGTGGGTAGTGATGAGTCTTTTATGGTGGGTGGTGATGGGTGGTAGATGGTGGGTTGCGGTGGGTGGTGATGGGTGGTAGATGGTGGGTTGCGGTAGGTGGTGGGTGGTGGTGATGGGCGGTAGATGTTGGTTGGTGGTGGGAGGTGATAGGTGATGGGAGGTGAGAGGTGATGGGAGGTAATGGGAGGTAAGAGGTGATGGGAGGTGAGAGGTGATGGGAGGTAATGGGAGGTGAGAGGTGATGGGAGGTAATGTAATGTGGTCTCAAGTTATAGAAGGTAGTCTCTCTTTTATTTACCAAAATTGAATACATCACCAGTATGCTGCTACCCTATTAAATACGATAGTCACACAACGTTAATTAACAAAAGCTAACTGTGTCTCCAAGTCACATTCCATCTCCCAGGATGCTTTACAAACATTCATAGTGTTAAAATCTGTCAACTTGAGTCGGGAGATTTCAGCAGGGCAATGAGGATATCAAATATTCCATTAATGTATATTCACCTTCCGGACCTTTCAGAGGAGTCAACATATCAGAAAGGACCTCAACCTCAAAATAATACACCTGTGAAAAATAGTTCACTATCATAGTTTAACTCTTTTCTTTGAATGTGTCTGATCAAAGGAGTTTTTTATCGGAGGATGAAGTCTCTGAGGAAATGTGCATTCGGTTATTAGGTACGTCTACTATAATGAAAAAGCTCAACTGGACCATATTAATTTAAAACTAAAGAACAGTAGAGGTGAGGTGAATCAACTTTCGTGAGCGTCATAGGTGTGAGTTGCCAACAAGTGGAAGTTGTTTAGCAAAGGAGTTACAAAGACTTTCCCTGCACTAAGATAACATGGTGTTTTTGTCAGTTAAGTCTGGTGTTAGTGAGAGAATACAGTCCCGGTGCTGTAGATCATCACTAATATAACACTTGTCTGATGAAGCGTTTCGATCTTGTGGCCCATACAGCTCGTAGCACGATTAACTAAGGTAGGACTGAGTAGCGAGCGAAAGTTAGCAGTGAGTATGTACTTGTATATATTTCTTTCACCAAAACAGCATACATGTATGAGTACAATGTATTTACACCATGTACAAAGCAAGTTTGCAAGCAAGATATACAGTGAAAACTGTGCGTGACCAGACTTGAATAAGTCTGCCACTGTTGCTCCATGATTCTCCAACATCGTTTCACAACTTTGGCGTGCTTCCTTGTGATTGGCTGGATTAAACCAAGGTACTAGTATAACAAGGGGCCCCCGCTTGTTATACTCTTAGCAGCTGCGTTCACCTCTTCACTCTCGGGCCGGGAGGTTGTCCTGCGCAGTTGTTCCTGAGTTTGTACTTAGCACATCTACCGACCAGTGGCCCTCTGGTGGGGACTAGTGGAGTGAGACAGTTTTCTTCAGCAGCAAAATGGCGGAGTTGTATCGCCGGCGTATCAACACTGTGTTGAATTGGTAAAAGGAGCCATTTAACCTATCAATGCTTTAGTTTTGCTGCCAGCTATCATCAGGGATGCATATGGAATTGAGCATGGAGACATTTATTGCATTGCATTGAATGGGAGTATGAGGATTTTCATCAAGCTTACCACGGCGGCTGTGTACGACAAACTTGTGGAAAAGTATGAAGAAGTATGCCTCCCTGTTACTGCTGCAGTGGAGGTGAAGCTCAAGGATGTCTCCCAATGTTACACTTGGGTAAAAATTAGGAATCTCCCATTTGAAGCGATGGAGCAGGATGTGAGAGCTGCATTTTCGGAGTATGGTGTGATACATTATGCAGCTATGGGAAGGTGGATGGAACGTTTTTATGCAGGAGTCCCAGAAGGGTCCTTCAACTTGAAGATGACTTTACGGAAGCCTTTTCCGTCCTATGTGGTGTTGGAAGAGTTTAGGTCACAGGTTTATGTGACTTAGGCCGAGCAAAGGCGTACTTGTAGACTATGTGACTCTTATGAGCATATTGCGGCTGATTGTGAGAGGCGACAGGGACGACGACAATTCGGGAGATGCCCTGGGATGGACCAGGGTGTGCCTGAAGAAGTGAGGAGGGACAGTGATGTTGTGGCATCGATGGGAAAGTGGAGTGACATAGTACAGGGAACAGTGGACGTGTGTGAGACCCTGCCGGTACAGTCGCAAGGAGTGGAAGTGTGTGAGGAACGTCTTGTGCATGAGGAATTGCCATTGGATATGGGTTTGGAGGCAGTTTTGCCTGAGGTATTGCAGGGACTGTTGGACAGTACCCAGGGGGAGGTGATTGAGGGTTCTGTGAGCGCTGGTGGTGGGTTATTGGGTGAAGTGGGTAGGCTGGGGAAAGACAGCCTGGAGGTTTTGCACTTGAATGTGCAAGAGGTGCAAGTGTCAGAAGGATGAAGGGTTGGAAATGGAGGCTAGTAGTGATTCTCGCAAGAGGTCGATGGGGAGTGAGGAGGATGACATCCTGACTCCTGGTCAAGGGACCGGTAAAAAGGTATGGGTTGAGGCGTCTCATAAGGCATCCAAGATTGTTGATGGTGTGAGTGGGGCGAGGGGTACAAAGCACCCGGTTAAAGGTCTTGGGGCTGGAAAACAGGCATCAATCAGGGCTGGAAGGTCTAAGGGAAAGCCACCTCTAGCATTTTCAGGTGCCTCACATTAAACGTTAATGGGCTGAAGAATGAAGTAAGAAGATCGTGGGTAGTGGGAACTTTAAGACTTCTGGCGATCGATGTGGCGTTTTTGCAGGAACATAACTATAAGTGTGGAAGAGATCTTTTGCTGCCTGGGTTTAAGGGAAAGCCACCTCTAGCATTCTCAGGTGCCTCACATTAAACGTTAATGGGCTGAAGGATGAAGTGAGAAGATCGTGGGTAGTGGGAACTTTAAGACTTCTGGCGATTGATGTGGCGTTTTTAAAGGAACATAACTATAAGTGTGGAAGAGATCTTTTGCTGCCTGGGTATAAAGTGTAAGTTCAAGGGTGGGGTAATGGTAGTAGTGAACGAAAATAGCCCCTTTCAGCTTTTGGTGTGGGAGGAGGGGAGGGTGGTGAAGGTCGATGGGGACTGGGGAGGTGTGAGGGTGACTTTTGTGGGGGTTTATTTGCTGGCTGGGAGCAGTAGGAGGATCAAGGAGGATTTTGTTAGGGATCAGTTGTTTTTTCTTGGGAGGTATGGCAGCGGTAGTGGTGATAGGGGGTGATTAGAACAGTATTATTAGGAAGAAGGATTGAGCGTGTTGAGGGACGTTTTGGGGAGTGCTGTGGTTGTAGATGTGGTGGGAGGTGGTTGAAAGGTGGACCACACCTTTATTAGAAGGGGCTACACTGCTCGCCTTGATAGGATTTATGTGTCTAGGGCTGTGGATGTTGAGGTGAGGTGTGTGGATGTGGGGTTTTCTGACCACAGAGGGGTTGTGGTGGAACTGGCATGGGAGGGAATGGTACGGTGGTATACGGGTCATTGGAAATTAAACGTGCGGCTATTGGATGGGGAGGAGAGTAGGGCATGCTTTGAGGAGTGGTGGGAGTGTATGTGGGGGCAAGGGAAAATGGTGGAAGATGTGATAGGATGGTGGGAAGGGGTGGCTAAGCCGGCTATCAGAAAATTTATAGGGTAAGGGGATGGGAGGAAGCACAGTGGAGGTATGTGCTGGAGAAATATTTGGAGAGACAGCTGGGGCTTTGTTGTGAGGGTAGGTCGAGCCGACATATGGTCGAGATGGAGGAACTTAAGGATAGGTTGCGTGTACTGCAAAATGAGCTCTTTGATGCAATTCGATTACATGGTGGGCTTGAGGAGGCTCTGTGGGGTGATAGGCTATTGGCATGTGTGTTGAGAAATTGTAGAAAATGGAGGGAGGGAATGATGATATCGAGGATGGTGGTGGAGAATGACGTTGGAGGGTATACGTTGGGGCAGGTAATGAGGTCGACTGAGGCTATAAGTTTATATTTAACGTCATGGTTTGAGAGATACTTGAGGGCGGGGGAATGTGGGGGACAGGAGGGTGATATTGTGGAAGAGGGAATTGTGCAGAGATTGGGGGATGAGGATAGGGAGGAAATGGGGGGAGGGGTGATTTAGTGAGGACGAGGTTTGGGGAGCTGTGAGTGGTTTGAGTAAACAAAAGGCGCCAGGGATGGATGGGATACCTAATGACTTTTATGTAATCCATTGGGGTGTCTTAAATGAGTGTTTGGTTATGGTTCTTAATGGTATGAAAAAAAATGGGAGGATGGGGTTGACTCAGCATACTGGGCTAGTGGTATTGGTGGGCAAGGGAGGGGAGAGAGACAGAATCAAGAATTATAGAGGATTATCGTTAATGTGTGCTGATTATAAGATTTTTGCAAAAGTGTTGGGGAATAGGATTAAGAGGGTGGTTGGTGGGGTGGTAGAGGAAGGGCAGTATGGTATACCCGGCAGGTGTATGGCGAGGAGGCATGAAAGGATTAGGAAATTTATTGAGGAAGCGGAAGAGGGGGGGCTTGCATTGGATTGGGAGGCAGCATTTGATAGTGTAGATAATGAAATGCTGTGGAGGATTATGAGGAGGCAGGGTTTTGGGGAAGAAATTGTGGGCTGAGCTGAGACATTATATAGGGAAGCAAGAGTGAGGGTACAAGTTAATGGGTTGGTGGGTGGAGAAGTGTGTATCGGGAAGGGGTTGCGGCAGGGTTGTCCCTTGTCGCAAATGTTTTTTGCAACATTGTATAGATTAGTTAAGGCAGGAGTGGGAGGGGGGTGTGGGAGTTTAAGCAGGAATGGGGGTATTATTGGTTATGTGGATGATACAACGGTGCTGGTGAGGAGGGAGAGGAGTTTGGAGGCTGTAGGAATGATCGTGGGGATTTTTGGGAAAGCAACAGGTATGAGGATTAATAGGGCCAAGTCTCACCTATTGGAAGTGGGGACATGGGTGGGGGGGGGTTGTGGTTGAGGTGTGGGTGGTCAGTTGCCGATAGATTAAAGATATGTGGTATCATTTTTATGAATGATTTGAGTGAAGCGAGTCATGTTACTGTGGGAGGTGTGATGACTAGGGCAATACAACAGATGAATGGGTGGAGGCCATGGGGGTTAACTATGTTGCAGCGTGTGATTGCGGTGAATGTTTTGGTTTATAGTAAGATATGGCATGTGGCAAAGATTTACCCAATTCTGTAAGGTGATGTTGTGGAGTTGATACGAAGGGTCTTAAGGAATGTATGGGGGTATGGTAGGCATTGGTTGCGAAAGGAAGTTGTAATGAAGAGGGTGGGTCTGGAAGGTATAAGGTTAATTAATTTGGAGATGCATAGCATGAGTGTGTATGTGAAGTCCTGCTTTCTGGAGAGGGAGGGTACAGGGAAAACAGTGGGTGGGGTAATGGGGGTATTGAAGAAATGGTGGAGGGGAAGGAGTTGGACCAGTGTGGGAATATGTTGCGAGGCTTTTGAGTGTGAGGAATCCGGGTAACATTATGGCTAGTGTATTAGGGAGAGTCGGTGGAGGAAGGGAGGTGTATGAGGGGGAAGCGGTGCTTCCAGTGTATAATTGGAAAGGGATATGGAGTGGGTTGTGGGTATGTGGTTGAAGGCGAGGTCAAGGGAGGTCATGTTTAGGTTTTTGCATGGGGTACTTCCTTCCAAGGCAGTTTTGTTCAAAATGGGGTTAGCGGGGAATGCCCGGTGTGTTAGGTGTGGTGGAGAGGACATGACGTATCATGGGTTATATTTTGTGATCACCTCGAGGACGTCCGGTGTTGGGTGGGGAGTAGTAAGAACAATGGGGTGAGGGGGATTAATGCATTGAGGTTTATGTGTTTAGGTATATGGTGGGGAGGGATGTGTTAGGAGGGGGCTCATATATTTGGCAGTGGATTTTGTGACTGTATCCTGGGCTTTGAGGGAACAACCTGGGGGTGTTCGGATATGGGCTATTGCTGCGGCTATGTATAGAACGAAATGGAGGAACAGGTTATTATATGGGGAAGGGTGGGCTAGGGTTTTTACTGATGATTATAGGGAACTTACAGTGGGGGTTGTTGGGGGTGGGAGTGTGCAAAGATGAAAGGAGCTATTTACGTAGGATGGGGTGAAGTTGAGGAGTGTTTGTCTTGGTTTCATTTAAGCATGAATGTAGAGAAGGAAAGTGTGTGTTGTGTTGTGGGGAGGGGGCTGGACGGTGGACGACTCATTTTGAGAATATGTACCCTGACTTTGGACTGGCAGGGGGATGCATGGAGTTGTGTGTCACGTTTTGTGTGAACTCTGGGGACTGAGGACAGGGGGAGGTAGGTAGGTGTGGGGGTTTCTTTAGGGGTGGTTTTCCCCTGTTTGCAGCCTTTTGGGCTTCTTTCGGGGGGTTCGTCCTATGTAAAGTACGGCACTTGAGATATGATGATGCTGCAAGTACTGAGCTAGCAGGATGGCTAGAAGTTATGACTAGATGGTGTACGTTTCTGTCAGGTCCTGCATGAGTGATGCCTGTGAGTGATGTCTGTGAGTGATGCCTGTGAGTGATGCCTGTGAGGTGCTATTGTTTTGTATTATTGGTAACTTTCAAGACAATGTTATGCATCAAGTATGTCATTATAACAGTTTGTGGGATATTTTCCTTACCATTATTGATATTGAAGTTTGTTTTGTTATCGTTCAGTGTGAAATAGGTATATTATGTACCCTGTGGGGTGTACTAAGTTACATTGTGTTTTACCCTTGTTTTCAAGGGTTTCAGTATATGTATTTTATAATGGTGTTTAAAAAAAGTTTTCACATCGTTAACAGTGTTTTCATTTTGTAATTAATTATGTCAAGAGGGATGATTCATGGTCATGTATCAAAGATGTTAACTAGTGTTCATTCAGGATGTTCAGTGTCCAGGTTTAGGAGTTGAACCTTTGGATTTTAAGTCCTTCTGTTAAAAGCACATTTGAGACATCTTGTGTAATGACAATGTTTATAATGTGTCATGTCTGCGTCAGCATAATGAAAAAAAAATCAATGAATAACTTATAGGAGTTTGTGTGCAACATTTTGATACTGTATTAGGGATATTTTTTATTTTGTAAAAATATCTTACTTTATATTGTGTCTTTCGTTGGGTTTTACTATGAGTTAACAGGTATAGTATGGACATATACGTTTGTGACGAGCGAGTGGGGTTCTTTTGACGTCTTGCAATTATTTTATTGTGTGCATGGGGAAGGAGGGGGGACATGTGTCAGGGTGAGCTGTACATATGATTGTGGATGCGGTCATAGATGATATCTTTAGTTGTATCATGGAGATGTAATGGTTATTTTGTGTGGGTTTTGGTTTAGCGCTTCTTTTGATTATAATAATTGTGTGGGTTTTGGGGTTGTGTTTGTTCGAGTGATCTGTGGGTTATTATCGTGATAAGTACTGCTTTTATTTAAGGATTCTGTGTATTCATCCTTATGATATGGGTTAATGTATCATGGGACTTGTTTTATTATCTCTTGCTGTTGGGTTGTGTAATGTATGATTGTACATATTTATTATTTTTAAATAAATATATATATATATATAAAAAAATAGGTGTTGGGGTTGCAGTGTAATGTTTTCTATGTTCCATATATATAATAAATTTCTGTACTATTTGTCATTATTGTAAGTGGGGTTTGTTTGCATCCCCACTGTTTGTTTTGAGCCTTTTTGGGTGTGAGATGTTATTTTAGATTTACGGTATTATTTTTAAATAAATATATATATATATAAAAAAAAATAGGTGTTGGGGTTGCAGTGTAATGTTTTCTATGTTCCATATATATAATAAATTTCTGTACTATTTGTCATTATTGTAAGTGGGGTTTGTTTGCATCCCACACTGTTTGTTTTGAGCCTTTTTGGGTGTGAGATGTTATTTTAGATTTACGGTATTATGAACCTTGTATGGTTATTGTTTTGTAGTCATGTTTTCATTTATAGAGAATGTCATGTTAAAGTTTGCTATATACGTAATGTCAGTTTGTGTGGGTAACTAATGTACAGTTACGTGTTATATCCTTCTGGAAGTTATTGTTAATTTTCGTTGTTATTTTTTTTGTATTATTACTCTGTATGATGAAATATGTCTTTTAAAAAAAAAAAACTAGTATAACAAGGGGGCCCCGCTTGTTATACTCTTAGCAGCTAGTCGGGAGGGCATGCCTATATGGGTGTGTGATAAACGCAGAATAAAATGTAATATACTCTTAGCATGCCACACAAAGTAACTCCATGGTATCTTGATACATGGGCAGTCTTCAGCAACTCTTTGCTGACCCACAATAAGCATGACCTAGTTCCTCCACTCGTGGGCTACACTCGCCTATGGCTACAACTCCAGCTTCTTCATCTCACTTCAGCTCGAGTATATAAGGTCTTACCGCTTGTCTGTGCAATATCCTGTCTATTTGCCCTTTATCTTTTTATCAACTGGTCTCTGAATTTCATATTATCTAATATCTCAGTAGACATCCAGGGTTCAGTTCTTAGTTTAATCCTAACCTCTTTATCTGGTGCAATATTATCAAGGATGGCAGTGAACATTGTTTTGAATTTTTCCCAGGCATCATTTACGTCCGTGCAACTTGTTATCAATGACCAGTCACAATTGTGTAGCATATTTACCAGTGTTTCTTTATTGTAGTTTCTAGTTGACCTAATTTTTATTGTCCTGTGTAGGCCTATCCGCTCCCTAGTGATTTTCGTGGTACAGTAAATGATGAAATGATCACTAAGACCTGTGGTAATGACGCCTGACTGACTAATGTTCTCAGGGCGGTTACAAAGTATGTGGTCAATTAGGGTGGCTGAGAACTGTGTGATCCGGGTTGGTGTATTAATTAGTTGAGTGTAACTATTTAAATCCAGAATTGGCTTATACCTTTTACATAGCCCGTTATTTTGCTGTTGAAAACAGATATTGAAGTCTCCCAGTATTACTGTTTCCACATTGTTATCAAGTCCGGACAAGACTCTCGAAAAGTCCTCTAAGAACTGGTCATGGGTGGGAGGGCGATAACTAGTTCCTACTAAGATGGGTTTGGTCTTGGAAGCAACCTCCAGTTTATTGTTATTTAAATCAGGTCTTGGATTATAGGCTAAGTCGTTCCTTATGTAGGCACATATCCCACCACCTTTTCTATTCCTATCTAAGCGTTTTATATTGTAACCTTCTATTTTGACTTCGTCATCAGTCACCGTATCATCCAACCAGGATTCCGAGATATATATAACTGCAGCTCTAGTTCTGTTAGCTAGAATCCAATCTCTGCCAGTTTTGGAAGAAGTGATCTTGCATTGACATGAATAAAGTGAAGGCCTGTTTTCCTAAGACAATCATAATCATCAATAAATGGCAAGGGGGTCATTAGCCTTCAAAATAAGTAAATCCATGTCATCATTGCTAAAGGGTAACTGTGCCAAAGTGCATTTGTTACAAACAAAATGAAATCTTAGGCGCATCTTTCAGAATAGACTCGGTATATTTCAATGATTTACCTGCTTTGATATGCTGATCAGCTAAACTAGACAGAGATCCGTTCATTAAACTCAAGGAATCTTGAAACCTAAGCTGACCTACATCCACTTTCAAGAATTTAAGACCTTGTTTCGAATGAAGTTCAATTTCTTTTGTATCGACTTTCAATTCCTTTAAAATTATTCCTAAATCATACGACATGTTATGACAAAATAATATTAATCTCTCAGTCTTATCTTTACATTGCATATTGCAACGATCACAACACGCACCAATATAATTATTGAATTTTAAAGTATGGTCATGATGTCTATGTTTTTTTTTTAGTATCTTTGAAGGTGGTATCGTATAATTCACAAGTGGTCTGTAAATCATATCTGGCATTATCCTACTCCGTCATATGGATTTCATAATACTCTCTTCGAAACTTTATCCTAGTCCAATCCCCATTGACATTTAAAATGAAATGATTAGGAGCATCTTCATCCTTATAACTCTTCATACACACTACTTCTCCTCTGCGATCAAATATAATATAACACTAAGCAATGGCTTTATGTCGAAACTCAATTTTGCCTGCGGGGACAGTGGTATCCAAGACACATTCCAAATTGAATACACTGATGTATTTGCTTGAATGAGTATGACAAAAAAAATTAAAATGTACAGTTGTTCCTTCCGGGCGGAATACGAGAGTTTCATTGATTTTACATCATTCTTCATGGATATCTAACTCTTCCTGGGTATTCACCTTCATCAAACATCTGTGACAATGTTTCTTTACTTCACCATATTCATTCATTATTGTTCTAACATACCTCTTTAAGGGGCTCCTTGTCACGGTAAGAGGCTATCGGTCTGAGGAATTGGACCTCTTGGTCTTCTTCCTCAGACCGAACCTAATACCCCCAATCCCCCTCCCTTTTCCCATCTTCCCCATCCTCCCTTTTCTTTTTTCTCCTCCTCCTCCTCCTCATCCCTCCCTTATTTTCTTCCCATTTTTACCCTGGGAGCTTCTCTCCTCAGGCATTCTAGTTCCTAGGTAGGGGGAAGGGTATCAGTCCATCCCATTCCGTTGAGGTCCTTGGCGGTGGTGTAGTTTGCTGTGGAATCTGGATCGCCTGGGGATGTCCCGATCCATCTCCGGTCACCCGGGGGTGGCCTTGGGTATCTTTCGGGCGACGGGTGTATCTCTAGAGGCCCCCTTTCGGATTCCGGAGGTGGTGGCCGAAGGCGGTATGCTTTGTGGCGGATATCCGGCCGCCCTCTCTTTTGTCCGCCAAGATGGCTCGGTGGATGTGAGGTTGCTATCCCGGATTGCTGGTTTACTGGCATGAAGGGTAGGGTATGGCACGGGTTCCATGCAGCATCTGCACTACTTGCGGTGTTGAGGTCCTCTTGGGCGCGGAGGGGGATTTACGCTCCCTTTCTTTCCTCCTAGGAGCTATTCCTCCACGTTCCCCCCTTTTTTTATTCTTTTTTATTTTTATTTTCTTTTCTTCTTTCTTTTTTTCTTAAAAATAAAAGAAAGAAGTAACTAACCATGGCTGACCCAATCCATGAACCCACTACCCCCGGGCCCCTTCCTGATACCGCACCCAGTACTGACCCTGCCTCGTTAACGGACAACTCTTTGGACATCTCTCATGCCCCTGTACCTCTTGCTGGTGCTGGTTCGTCACCTGCTTCAGGTACCAGGGACCCGACTGGCCCTTTCGATACGTCTGACCTTCGCTCTCCTCTGACCTTGATTCCGGCTTCTCCCTCGACGGTGCGGCAATTTTCGAATCGCTCGCCCGTCTCCCATTGGACCACCCCCGGTCCCACACCCAAACGACCAAGACCCACACATGACGATTCGACGCTTCCTTCTCGTTCATCGCAGAAACGACCAGCTTGTCACGCCCTCCCCTTAAACTCTCTGTTTCAAACTACTCAATGGACAGAGTTTTTTACTCTGCGACCGACTTCTCCTAATACCTATCTTTCAGACCATAGTATTGGTAAGGCTCTGCTGCGCCATGTTGGTAAAGACATCTCATTTCACGCTCTCAAGAGCGGCACTCGCATCATCACGGTCCAGAATGCTGGCCAAGCTCACGATCTTTCTCTTCTTACAACCATAGATACTGCTCCTGTTACTATTGACAAGCACCATTCCCTCAATTCTTGTTGTGGTTCTGTCATTTTGCCCCACACCATTGTCCAACATAATTTCCAGACATGTGGTGATGACATTTTAGAGCAGCTTGAGCTCCAAGAACTCCCTATCCTTAAAGTTGACACTTTTGTCCTCCCTGCCAACAAGCGAAGACGTTATCCTTGCAATATAGCTCGTTTAACATTTGACTGCCGTGAACTACCTCCTTCGGTTTACATTGCAGGTCAACGTTTACAAGTTCGAAAGGTGACCCCTACACCGCAGCAGTGTAGAAACTGCTGGTGATTTGGTCATCCAGCGAAATATTGCAGGTCCATGGTCCATGGTCTGTGGTGCTGACGACCATGCTAGTTCTTCTTGTACTCTCCCTCCCTCTTGCCTTAACTGTCATGAGGCACATCCGACGTATTCTCGCCGTTGTCAGGTTTACCTGAATGAGCGGGAAATCCGTTGTCTCAAAGAGGCGGAAGGCTTCTCATATGCTATGGCCGTCTCTCATCTACGCCTTCAAGGGAGACTTCCCCGCATTTCCTATTCTCGAATTGCTAAACGTCGCCCAGCTTCTGGGGTCCCAACTTCCACGGCTTCCTCTGTGGTCGCCTCATCCTCAATCACCCCTGTCTCGAATCCTTTTGATATTCTTGGCTCCGAGGTCCCTACCTCGGCTTCCCATACTGTCCACACTCCTTTCTCTACTCACTCGCACAATTCTGAGTCTACACGTCCTCGTCCTTCACCTAAACCTCAGCACCCCCCTTCTCATAAGCCCGGCAAAAAATCCCTACTGCTAGGTTCTTCGCCTCCGACTAGTTCTGTAACGTGTATGGAGGTTCATCCTCCTCCTCATACACTATCTTCATCCCGTCCCCTCCCAAACCCCTACGACAGTTTCCTCTTCTATCTCCTCGTCCTCTACTTTAGTACAGTCTATAGACTCCCCGATAGTTGCTCCCTCTTCTTCCATTTCTAATGTAGTCCCACATTCTGCATCTTTGACTTCCGAAACACTGGAAGCTATTGCAGAATATATTTCAGAGACTGGACCGATGATGGACACTACTCCACCTGAGGTTCCTCATCTCTCTTCTTCGTCTCAACCCCCCCTTCCTTCACAACGTCCTCCTCCTTCTCTGATTACAGGTCTTCCGCTACCTCCACACGTGGACTTTTCTAATCCTAGTCCTATAATGTGCCTTTTACCCTTCAAGAACTGGAGGCAACACTCTCTGCTTGCTGATCATCGGCAGCTGGGCCAGACGGCATACATATTCATATGCAACAGCATTTACATCAGTCTGCTCTTGCTGTGGAAGTCTGCTATTGTTCTCCCTTTTCGAAAACCAGGTACTACGGGACGTGATTCCTCTCACTACCGTCCCATCGCTCATACCAGTGCAGTTTGCAAGGTGATGGAACGTCTAGTTAATAAACGTTTGATGTGGTATTTAGAGACACACAATAGTCTCTCCCCTAGTCAATATGGCTTCCGTAAGGGCCGTTCTGCCATTGACCCCTTGCTGCGCTTGGATACGTATATTCGTAATGCCTTTGCGAATAATCATTCGGTTATCGTTATCTTTTTCGACCTTGAGAAGGCTTATGACACAACTTGGAGATATAATATCTTGGCCCAGGCCCACTCCTTAGGCCTCCGAGGCAACCAACCATTCTTTCTTAAGGCCTTCTTTACTGACAGACATTTCTGGGTCCGGATTAGTAATGAACTCTCACTGGAATTTGTCCAAGCTGAAGGTGTCCCTCAGGGATGTGTTCTGAGCACAACACTCTTTCTGCTTGCTATAAATAATCTGGCATCTGTTCTCCCATCCAATATTTGGTCATCGCTCTATGTGGATGACTTTGCTATAGCTTGTGCAGGTGCTGACTGTCACCTCATTGCAGTTTCCCTCCAGCATGCCATCAACCGGGTTTCTGATTGGGCCACCACTCTCGGGTTTAAATTTTCTAGTGGCAAAACTCATCAAATTACGTTTACTAGACGTTCAGTGGTCTCTGATCATCCATTGTACCTATACGGCTCATGTATCCCAGAACGTGATACAGTCAGGTTTCTCGGCCTCCTGTTCGACCGTCGATTGTCCTGGAAACCTCACATTACCTCTCTGAAGGCAACTTGTCACACCAGGCTGAACCTTCTTAAAACCCTCGCACATCTTTCATGGGGGGCTGATCGTAGAACTCTCCTTCGCCTACATTCAGCCCTAATTTTGTCGATACTCGATTATGGTGACCAGATATATTCGGCGGCCTCCCCTGCTACTCTTTCCATCCTTAATCCCATCCATCACCAGGGATTACGCTTATGCCTTGGTGCATTTCGTTCTTCCCCGGTTGAGAGCCTCTATGTAGAAGCGAACATTCCATCCTTATCCGATCGTCGTGATGCACATTGCATTCGCTATTTTGCTCGCTCTCATGACCTCCGCAATCCTTCCATGTATAGGATTGTTACAGATGTTAGTAGGCGCTCTTTATTTGTTCGTCGCCCCTGCTTACTTCGTCCCTTTTCTCTTCGTCTACATTCACTCCTGTCTTCCTGTCAGCTCCCACCTCTATATGTTCATGTGACATCTCCCTTTCCCCTGCCCCCTTGGGAAGTTCCTGCTGTCCGTGTCTGTTCTATTCCTCTATCTTGCGCGAAAGCCCAACTACCTACGGAGGCTTCTCGCTCTTTCTTTCTAGACCATTTCCGTTCTCATTCCCATGCCATCGCAGTATACATCGATGGTTCAAAGTCATCTGACGGCGTCGGATTCGCAGCAGTGTTTCCGGACAGCGTCGTACGAGGACATCTATTACCCTCCGCATTTCCAGAGAATTTAGAAAATTTCCAGATAATTTAGAAAATTTCCAGATATTTTTGAAAATTTCCAGAGAATTTACAAAATTTCCAGAGAATTTACAAAATTTCCAGAGAATTTACAAAATTTCCAGAGAACTTACAAAATTTCCAGAGAATTTAGAAAATTTCCAGAGAATTTACAAAATTTCCAGAGAATTTAAAATTTCCAGAGAATTTAAACATTTCAAAAGAATTTGAAAATTTCCAGAGAATTTAGAAAATTTCCAGAGAATTTAGAAAATTTCCAGAGAATTTACAAATTCAGAGAATTTACAAAATTTCCAGAGAATTTAGAAAATTTCCAGATAATTTTGAAAATTTCCAGAGAATTTACAAAATTTCCAGAGAATTTAGAAAATTTCCAGAGAATTTTGAAAATTTCCAGAGAATTTACAAAATTTCCAGAGAATTTACAAAATTTCCAGAGAATTTAAAAATTTCAGAGAATTTACAAATTTCCAGAGAATTTACAAAATTTCCAGAGAATTTACAAAATTTCCAGAGAATTTACAAAATTTCCAGAGAATTTACAAAATTTCCAGAGAATTTACAAAATTTCCAGAGAATTTAGAAAATTTCCAGAGAATTTAGAAAATTTCAGAGAATTTAGAAAATTTCCAGAGAATTTAGAAAATTTCCAGAGAATTTACAAAATTTCCAGAGAATTTACAAAATTTCAGGAGAATTTAGAAAATTTCCAGAGAATTTAGAAAATTTCCAGAGAATTTACAAAATTTCCAGAGAATTTACAAAATTTCAGGAGAATTTAGAAAATTTCCAGAGAATTTAAAAAATTTCCAGAGAATTTACAAAATTTCCAGAGAATTTAGAAAATTTCCAGAGAATTTACAAAATTTCCAGAGAATTTAAAAATTTCAGAGAATTTACAAAATTTCAGAGAATTTACAAAATTTCAGAGAATTTACAAAATTTCCCGAGAATTTACAAAATTTCCAGAGAATTTAAATTTCAGAGAATTTACAAAATTTCCAGAGGAATTTACAAATTTCGAGAATTTACAAAATTTCCAGAGAATTTTGAACATTTCCAGAGAATTTACAAAATTTCCAGAGAATTTACAAAATTTCATGAGAATTTAGAAAATTTCCAGAGAATTTACAAATTTCCAGAGAATTTAGAAAATTTCAGAGAATTTAGAAAAATTTCCAGAGAATTTACAAAATTTCCAGAGAATTTACAAAATTTCCAGAGAATTTACAAAATTTCCAGAGAATTTAAAAATTTCCAGAGAATTTACTAAAATTTCCAGAGAATTTACAAAATTTCCAGAGAATTTACAAAATTTCCAGAGAATTTACAAAATTTCCAGAGAATTTACAAAATTTCCAGAGAATTTAGAAAATTTCAGAATTTACCAAATTTCCAGAGAATTTACAAAATTTCCAGAGAATTTACAAAATTTCCAGAGAACTTACAAAATTTCCAGAGAATTTACAAAATTTCCAGAGAATTTTTAAAATTTCCAGAGAATTTAGAAAATTTCAAGAGAATTTAGAAAATTTCCAGAGAATTTAGAAAATTTCCAGAGAATTTAGAAAATTTCCAGAGAATTTACAAAATTCCAGAGAATTTACAAAATTTCCAGAGAATTTAGAAAATTTCCAGAGAATTTTGAAAATTTCCAGAGAATTTAGAAAATTTCCAGAGAATTTACAAAATTTCCAGAGAATTTACAAAATTTCCAGAGAATTTAGAAAATTTCCAGAGAATTTACAAAATTTCTAGAGAATTTAGAAAATTTCCAGAGAATTTAGAAAATTTCCAGAGAATTTAGAAAATTTCCAGAGAATTTAGAAAATTTCCAGAGAATTTACAAAATTTCCAGAGAATTTACAAAATTTCCAGAGAATTTACAAAATTTCAAGAGAATTTAGAAAATTTCCAGAGAATTTACAAAATTTCCAGAGAATTTACAAAATTTCCAGAGAATTTAGAAAATTTCCAGAGAATTTAGAAAATTTCCAGCTGATGAAGATGCGACGTCAGAAGACTCTCCCCATCATGGGGAGCCACAGCAAGAAAGAAAGAAGAAGATGACACCCTCTACCCAGGGGGCCAATGGCGGGTCACCATTTGGAGAAGACCCGGGCCGGATGTACCGGCGAACATACAACAACAACAACTGTGCTTTAAGCTTGAGAGACTGACCACCTCCTACCCAGGGTGACGGACTGATCATATCAATACTACTACTACTACTACTGCTTCCAGTGCTGCATTCATCTTTATTCCACTGAGGAAGCCTGCTGTGTAGACGAAACGTTTCTGCAGTAAAGATACTCAAGGGTTACAAATGAGTCTTATTCATCAACTTGTCGTTGATGAATCATCAATAACATGATTCTTTGAAAAATATGGGAAAATTTTAATTCTCTTTTTAATTAATGCGGTAATTTCTGAGTGTCGCATCCAAATATTTGGCTTTTTATCAATGATAACTTCATAATCCAATTTCTTAGCGGCTTCAAATTTGTGCTGGTCTGATATGCAAAATATGCTATAATACTAACCTTATGGGTTTTCCACAAATATTGAACTTTATTACTAAATCCAATCTCACACATTCTGGATGTGAAACTAGATTTCATGTACAATAAAGAAAACAATGAATAGAGATTAGGGCTGAAATTTAAGTATCGTTCATTTAGCCTGAATTTATCTCCTATCAATTGTCTGATCATTGAAGAATAAAACTTTTAAAAAATGCTCAAGTCTACGACACGGAAATATTTGCAACACTGCAACAAGGTCCGTTGAAAATCTTGTGAGTTTCCGCCTCTTATGCTGTTTAACATACCTGGTCACTTGAAAACAACATGGCAGTCACATGATATTCACATAATGTGTATAGATGTATAAGATGCGTATATAACATACCATCATGTTATAATAGTCTAAGCAATGCTGCAGTCATCACATTAAAAGAGGCGACAGAATGGTATACCTGGAGACGGTTTCGGGGGTCACCTTCCCCGCTGCCCGGTCTGAGACCAGGCATCGTGCAACATTGTATATACAATAATCATAACAATGGTAACAGATAATAATATCAATTATGTGTTTACCTGACGTGATAAAAATTAGAATTAATTATTAAACTTCCCTCTTGCTACAATTTTCTCAAAATGTGGGTCCATATTCAAGCTGGAGAGGGCGGCAGCAATCTTGGAAAAACTTTAGCTGGGGTCAGTCTCCATATTTTAAGTGTGAACCAGTTTGATCATGGTCCTGACGTTCCTTGGTCATTTATAACCCAAAAATTAATTGTTCGTGGAAATTTGTGAGGGTTAAAATTGCTAATTCAATCAAGCTGGAAAGGCTTGATTGAATTAGTCGAAGAACCGTGAAACCAACGGATGACATGAGGGTGTAGGCGGGCCAGTTTACAAGAGAACAAGAGACTGGGCATTTGACCTAGAAATGCCAGCACGTAGCACCAGGTCAGAAGGTGGGAAATATTGGAGAGAATGAGTCTAACAGGTATGGGTTAAACAGGCGTGAGGAAATGAGGCTTAAGAAAAGGTTGGAAATGTAATTAGTGATGCCAGGAAGTGACAGGTGGTAGTGACAGGTGACGCTGGGGTACTGACAGAACTTGGTGGGAGGAAGTGAGAGGTAGTGGAGGTAAATATTTACAAAGTAAGGCGCATAGAGTAAGAAGCCTGCTAAAAGCAAAGGTACGGAAGTGGTCTACACATGCGCAGAGTACACTCAAGAAAATGAACATTAATGAACATTTAAACATCTATAAACACAAATATTTATACAAACAGACAGCAAAGCCACTCACATTAATAATTACAGAATCGGCAGACGGAGTTCCCATACACTCCGACAGTCACCTACTAATCAACACTTAATTGGAAATCGTTGAAGGACGTGATTGGTTGTAATTGTGTAAGTCCTTAATTATCCGCTAATTGCCCTTAACCTTACATAAACCTCTTGTAAGGTATGGAGAAGGAGAGAGGGGGACAGAAAGAGAACGAGAGCACAGTTTGTGTCTAATAACCACATATTTCTCTATTTTTTAAGCATTGTTTTTTTTTATGTAGATTTTACTCTCGTGTGCTATATACATTTTTTTTTTCAACCTCAAGAGAACTGTGACGAAACACGATTTATATTATTGTAGTTTATATTTTTTAACACACAATCTAGTGCTATCTATCCGCCTATCTATAAATCTAATTCATATTTATATATCTCAGTCTCTGAAGTATACATGGAAAAATAAACTAGAAAGCAATATAATGCGATCTTTTATTGACTAGGTTTCGCCCACACAGTGAACTTTATCAAGTCACAAGCAGATCTGTTTGTGACTTGATAAAGTTGACTGTGTGGGAGAAACGTAATCAATAAAGGATCGCATTATACTGTTTTTGTGTTTATTTTTCCATCATGTCTGTATTTTATTCTATTTATCTCCATCTGAATAAATGTTTATCTCTTCTTTCGTCCGTGTGTCAGTCTGTCACTCCAACACATCACACAATAACAAAGAATCATTATTTACTTGGATATTGAGTTATTCATGAACGCTGCTCAGATCCCACACATAAATCAGACGTCGGCTTAACGCCGCTGGGTTCTGGGGAAGACATTTTCTTTGCCCCAAACCGTAAGACTTGAGTCTTTGATTTTCATTATAATAAACTCTATGACAGTCTTTAGAACGTCTTTAAGGATGAAGGTGGAATGAGGTAACACCTCTGAGACCAGAGCTGCATTACATACCGTATACATAAGAACATAAGAAAGGAGGAACGCTGCAGTAGGTCCACCGGCCGATACTTGGCAGGTCTCTCTCAAACCCAAGCCCACTAAAAAAATATTCGCTCAACCCATTATCAATGTTACCTAAGGAATAAGCTTTGATAACCCTATTAACTCAATGCAAGTCCCACTCGTGCAACACTTGGATATCAATACTGAGGAACTGTTTCTCCACATTGTGGCTTCATCTTTGTATTGGACTGATGAAGCCACTGTGTGGCGAAACGTTTCCTCAATAAAGATACCCAAGTGTTGCATATGTGTCTAATTTATCAACTTGTCAGTTCTTTGAACCATTTATCTAAAGTCCCACTCAAATCCAACCCCTCTCACTCATGCATTTATCTAGCCTGTATTTGCAACTACCCAAGCTTTTAAAAATTTAATAAGAACATAAGAAAGATGGAACACTGCACCAGGCCTACTGGCCAATACTGGACAAGTTCTTATCAAATCCAAACCCACCAACAAAAATATTTGCCCAACCCATTTTTAATGATAAGATAAGATATGACCCCTACTAGGTAGACTGTTCCTCTCACGCCTTCTGAATCACTACGAAATCTTCCAGAAAGAAGAATCAGAAGAGTTTCATGCATCAGTGCATAATGGAACAAATGTGACCAAACCGCTTGCGATTCAAAGGATCCCCATCCAGCCAAGAAACATTTTTGAAGAATATACAATATTTATAGGAATCAAGATTCAGATCCGGCGAAATTTTTAGTAAGGAAAGACGGTTGAAAACAGTGAAGGTGATGGTCTCCATGGAACATTCTCTTACCCGTAATGATATTTTTAATATAAATCCCTCCAGAAAATAGCTCATGTTAGAAAACTTGACAGAAAAACACAACAGGTATGAAAAAAATAGTGTATGGATCCAGCATACAACAGCTATTATTGTGAACAATTGTTCAAATTATGCTTTTAAAACTGCATAGATTAGGATACAGTTTTGATCTTGATTATCCATCCGATTTGACAAATATTTAGGAAAATCTGTTGTAATTATATGGACGATTTATGCTGTGTGAAGTGTGTGTTCTTCCAAAGCTTTATTAAAGGAATAATTCCAGTATAAAAAAACTTTTTTTTATATATCTAAAAAGAGGGAAACAATCCTTATAACCAATTTCAACATTGGTAACAAAAGACATTATAAAATGAGAATGAATATAACAAAATGCTTGAATTACTTAGTGACACAAATGTATGAGAGAAAATAACTGAAACCTCACTAAAATCAAACTTCAATTAAGAAAGAAATTGGCATATATAAAACAAAAAGGCATTTTTTTCTGAATAATTTCATAATAAACACGAGTCAACACCATTTTGAAGGATGCTCAAAGGGCTACAAAGAAATAAGGAAGCGGGTGGGCCTTAACCTATGGCAAGTGAATCTTAAACTACACTGGTCTGAGGGTTTTAGTACTAGCCATGGGTTCAAACCCCACCCGTTCCCTGATTTGTTTGCAATCGTGTTTCTACGATTTCATGAATCCTTCAAAGAAAACATGCTTCCTAAATCTGTTACAACTGGTGGCAGGTCTTTATTTTTACAAATTAGTGAAGTAAACCAGCGGTTTATTCTCACCTTCACTGAGAAGAATGTCTGTGTTCACACTTCACCAGTGCTGAAGGCAAATTTGAAATCGCTAGTTGGATTAGACTAAATTAAATTGCGCTTGTTATAATAAGGTTACGTAAGTTTTCTAAGGGTCTTTTGGTACAAAATTGTTAATTTTTACATTAACATAAATGAAAAAATAATATATCTTCAAACGTATATGAGAAAATTTTAGAAAGCACTTAACTTTAAATGAGTTCTTACTAATTGACCAATTTTATCTATTCGGCACGAATATATATATATATATATATATATATATATATATATATATATATATATATATATATATATATATATATATATATATATATATATATATATATATTTAGAATTCTTCCTTTCTTTCCTTTTCGTGAGAGACCTCAGACTGAGAACTTTGTGGCAGTGAGAATAACAATGAGTGTTTTGGTCATAAAAAGTTTCATGTGGCAGGTTATCCCAAAACGGTCGAGAAACAATTATTTGTGCCCTTAGATGGACAAATATAAGATTGTTATATGAAATGTTTGTAACAATAGGAATTGCCCATCATCTCAAGCGAGGTGAAGGAAAGGGATGGAGACAAATCAAAGAGAATAAGGGGTATAAGATTAATTAAAGGGATGAGGAAATGAACTGTCAGGAGGAAGATGTCTTACGACGGCGATGGAGGTGTCATAAGGCACGTGGAAGGGACTCAGAAACGCGTTAGGTGAGAGTGGTGTCACGGTTCGTCTGGAGAAGCAGTGAAAGATGGGACGGTACCTCTCGAAGTGTGAAGTGGAACTGAACTTTATGGAGAGGAGTGAGTGAAGGTAAGCTGTGAGGACGAAGTGAAATGGGCACTTCATTTGGAGAGGGAAGAACAATGTTTAATTATGATGGTATAAATGTTTCTGATGCAGAAGGGAGAGAGAGAGAATGACAGAGATACTTGTTGGCTAAAAGGTAATGATCCCGATTATGATTACCAATGTGATGAATGCAACTATGGTGATCATTATGATTTCAGTAGTAGCTGATGTAAGCTAAAACGAATAAGCATCGATTTTATTATTTGTAAAATGTTTTATTATATTGCCTAAAAACTTAGTGTTTGCCCACTCCTGAACCGTGGTAGCACATCCTTCACGGGAAGGAAGGAAGGG
Source organism: Cherax destructor (assembly GCA_009830355.1). Lineage (NCBI taxonomy): Eukaryota > Metazoa > Arthropoda > Malacostraca > Decapoda > Parastacidae > Cherax > Cherax destructor. Next base: position 110,437 of record WNWK01004487.1, on the reverse strand, counting down.
GAGGTATTTCTTCAGTAACACAGCAGGAAATGTTGGCAGATGACCTTGGGCAGGATTGGAGGAAGAGGCTTCGCTGCCACGTTAGCTGTTGAGAAGTTTATCGGCTGCTACCGTCTTAAAATTCCTGTATGAATTGTCGGCTTCACTAACCAAAATGGTTGCCCTCCAGGCCGGCCTTAATTATATGGTTGCGGGTTCAGGCCGTAAAACGTTTGGAAATTTATTAGTTGTACCAGCCATAGGGATCTCTAGTTCAGGGTACCTACTGGGGACAAGAATCTCCACCCACGTCAGTCCACGGCCTCACTAGGCTCCGTCCTGTAGTATGTGATGTCCCTTATTTTTTTTAAGAACATAAGAAAAGAGGAACACTGCAGTAGGCCTGTTGGCCCATACTGGGCAAGTCCTTTACAAATCCAACTCATTCTTGGGCTGGACTCTCATTCCTCGTACTGTCACGCCTGTTCCTGTGCTTCTGGTGATTCTCAAGACCTGTCTGGCAATACATCCCACTCGTTTCCAGCACCTTTATCCGTCTTTATGGTCAGGCAGTCCCAGATCACATTTATGGAATTGGATTTATATTCCAACAAACGTTTTCAGAGCTATGAGAGCATCCAAGGGTCTTAGTCTCTCTATTCATGTATTGTAATCTCATGGAGACTCTCAGGTCCCGACCAGCAGGTAGGATGCGGACTGTAGATTGCACGCAGAAGGGTGTAGACTGTAGGGCGCTCTCAGCAGGGCACTGACCGTGGGGTGCACACTGGACACGAAGTGTAACGTGCGCACATTATGGCGCAAACTCTAGGGTGCACACTATAGGCTGCCAGCAACAAGTCACATTCTCTAAGATGGATACAGTAGGACTCAAACTGTATGGAACGCGGTGTAAAGCGATATATGAGAAAAAGTTCAAAACCTTTTCGCACAATTGCCTTGCGTAAGCCGCCAGGGTGCGGGCGTGTGTGGTGGGCGGAGTAGGGAAGGCACAGATTGGAAGTGCAGCTGGATAGGGAGGGGTGGAAAGTGACGATGTAGGGAAGCCAGGGATTATGAATGGTGAGGGACGGTTAAAAATCCCTAATGAACACGTCCTTAAGGTGTACAGTGATCTTTGCAGGGATCCCTGGAAAGACACACACCTTAAATTCTTGTCTTCAATGGGATCCCTGGGTAAGCCTAACTAAAGTTCTAGTCTTCAATGGTAAGACAATAATAAAGACATACTCATTGAATTCTTGTCTTCACGGGTTAGACATACTCCTTAAAGATCTCTAGTCTTCACCGGGGGATCACTAAGGAATACTTCTTCAGTTCCAGTCTTCGCGTCGAAGATCACTGGGGAAGAGACATTCATTAAGTTCTAGGAAGAAGGTTTTAGACAATGAGGAGAAAAAAATAAACAGAAGGAAAATAAAGATAAAGGGAGAAGACGAGAACGGAGTTATGAGATAGAAAGAATGAGAAAGGAAGCAATTTTTTTACTTAGCGAAATTGACTACATCAGTTGTTATACTGCTATTCTGTTCTATTTGATTAATAATTTGCGAAAGTGTCAAGAGACTTGGGTAAAAACATAGTGAACCCCTTGGTTCACTCATAAGTACATGAAGGACATAATGGTTCACTCATAAGTACATGAAGGACATAATGGTTCACTCATAAGTACATGAAGGACATAATGGTTCACTTATAAGTACATGAAGGACATAATGGTTCACTCATAAGTACATGAAGGACATAATGGTTCACTCAGAAGTACATGAAGGACATAATGGTTCACTCATAAGTACATGAAGGACATAATGGTTCACTCAGAAGTACATGAAGGACATAATGGTTCACTCAGTAGTACATGATTCATAATTCATTTTCCCGCCTGGGCTACCCTTCCCATTTCATAGACTCTGCTTTCTCTCGTGCTAAACGGACTTTCTTCTCTCCTAAACCCTCTACTCCTGTAAACTCTCCAGTCCTCTGCCTTCCCTACATCTCTGGTCTCTCTAATCTCAGCAACTCTCTCCGTTCCTTAGACATCAAACTTACCTTTCGTCAGACTAACACTCTTCGCACTAATCTAGTTCATACTTCCCCTCCCTCCACAGATTCTCCTGGTGTCTACTCTATTTCTTGCTCCTCCTGTCCTCTTCAGTACTTCGGAGAAACTGACCGATCTCTTTCTGACAGACTCAAGGAGCACAAAAATAGTGTTAGGCTTGCCGACACTAATAATGCTCTTTTCTGTCATGTCAGAGATCACAGTCATCCTATTGATTGGTCTTCTGCTAAAACTGTCTACCCTACGTCCAACTTTCATAGTCGCCGCCTGGTTGAATCCTCCCTTATACACAACTTTCCCTGTATGAATCTTAGCCCTGGCTTTGTCTCTGTTGATGCTTTCCTCTCTCATTACATTGTTAAATGCTCTAAACTTCAGAACACCCGTGACTTAACCTGATTCCTTCCCTTTCTTCTCTTCCCCCTTCTCCTTTTTTCTCCTATGGGTTTTCCTTTCTTTCTTCTCTTTTGCCTTGTATTTGTCCTTCATTTTATTCGCCTTTCTTCCCTCTCGTCCCACCCTTGCGGGCCGCTAGCCTCATTGCAGTGCTCCTTCCCATATGACTGTCTCCTCTACTACTATTACTACTACTACTACTTCCACTACTTACTCCATCATTACCCCACTCTCTTGTACCCTCCCCTGTCTGCCTGCCTATAAATACCCTTCCTCTGTGTCTGTGTGTTAGTGTGACTTTGTAAATGGTCCAAGTCGGGCCGAAACGTCGTCGTAAGCTCCTCTCTTTTATATGTGCGGGTTGTGTGTGTATTGTTCCAGTCACGGTATTGTGCCTTTTTGTTATTTATTACTGGACACAGTACAGACAACAGGAGGAGAGGTGAAGAAAATACTGAGTGACTTAAGTTCTGTGAAAGGGAGAAAAGAAACAACAATGTGAGCCACTAGCAGGGATCAACAAATCAATTGAAACAGAACAGCTGCCAAAGGTTTGGAAAATAGCGAATGTAGTCGAAGTATTTAAAAAAAGGTAGACTGAAAGGTGGCTTCCGTCATTAACATGCATATTATGTAAAGTTATAAAAAGAGTATAAAAAAATAGTGGAGCACCTGGAAAGGAGTGGATTCTTAAGCAACAACCAACACGGTTTTCGAGATGGTAAATCTTGTCTCACAAATCTGCTAGAGTTCTATGATAAGGTAAGTTAGGCAGGAGAGTGAGCGATGGGCGGACTGTATATTTTAGGATTGCAAGGCGTTCGATACAGTATCCCACAAGAAACTGGCACAGAAGCTAGGGAAGTAGGAAAGAATTACTGGGAAATCATTACAGAGAGAGACAAGGAATAATTAACGGAAAGGAAACGAGTTACTGTCAGAGAGTATGTGATGGAAATTGCGAGTGTTACGACTGAGGTTCCAAAACGGTCAATACATAGTTCAATACTGTTTCTTGTGGCTACTGGAATTTAATTCCAAAAAAATGGAAAGCGAGCTTCGACGAAGCACTGTGTACTTTGATGTAGAGTGTGCAGTTAATCTTATTGGGTACTTATATATATATATATATATATATATATATATATATATATATATATATATATATATATATAATGTCGTACCGAATAGGTAATACTTGCGATTTTGGCTTAAATAGTAACGATCTTGCCGGATAAGGCAAGCGAAAATTAGTGTATGCAATAATTTTGCAAAAAATCATTCTGAACCTAACGAAAAAAAATATTTCATTGTGTTTGTTTATTACTGGATTATTCTAAACTTATCTAAAATATATTTAGTTGTATTAGGCTAAATTAAATTGCGCTTGTTATAATAAGGTTATGTAATTTTTCTAAGGTTCTTTTGGTACAAAATTATTAATTTTTACATTAACATAAATGAAAAATATATATATTTAAACGTATAAGAGAAAATTTTAGAAAGGACTTAATTTTAAATGAGTTCTTGCTAATTGACCAATTTTACCTATTCGGCACGAAATATATGTATATATAATCACACTAGAGCAGATTAATTGTTTACACAGACCAAAAATAGCTAACAACCTGGTATTCAACTACGTAGCGGTAAATGTTGTCTCTTTTTCACAGAACTTGTTTAATTAGAAGAGTTGGAAGACTCACATCTGTTAATCGCAATCATCAGCCACAAGTGACAGTAACCAACCTGGTTGTGGCAGTCATCGTGTTGCATAATCCAGTGGACACTGTACGCCGTCCATCACTTCATGATCGGGTCACATAACAATGACTTGTATTAGTGCTCTCGGGTCTTTGTTTATTTTGTGTTTCCTGGTTTACCAGAGTTGATAACCTTCATTAAGATGGTTTTAACCTTCATTAAGATGGTTTTAACCTTCATTAAGATGGTTTTAACAATGACGAGAGTAATGGTCAGTTCAGGCTCAACTTCCTGCTTCTTATAAGATCATCTTGCTTCATTTTAAATTCACCACGGTACCTAATACCTAAAAGGAAAGGTATCCACACAAATGAAATGTGAAAGTCTTTACTCTGAGCTCAATTTTGGTCATTTTAATGACTGATTTCGTGTTTCTTGTGTTTCGTAGACACGACTCTCAAGTACGTGAGTTGGAGTCACTGAACATTACGTCTCCTGTTTATTATATTACTTGGGTCCTTCGGTCGAGCAAGATTTGTTAATGTTAAGCTAAACCAGTTGATCATTCGAATGCTATTACTCAGTATACACTTATTACCTTTATACATCTTGCAGGCTGCTGCAGTGCAGCTTCATGTACGAGCCTTCAGTGAAATCATGGTGCTAGCAAATTACGTACATGAGAGACGATGGCTTCTTGCACCGGTGTCTTAGAAGATTCTCATTCTGAACGACAGTTGTGCATGATATCCGTCCACTGGGTCCTGTGTAGGGAGGGATGTCGTTGACAGGGATACTGCAATCCACGGGGTATTTTCAGTTTGACTAGATTACTTACGTTTGCCTTTAAACCAGTTAGTGAAAACATGGACAAAGGTAAGAAGAGAGAAAATGAGGGAGTGGAAAGGATTACAAATATAGAGAGGGAACAGAAGATGAAATAAAGGAAGACAAACAGAAAAGGGAGAAGTTTGGAAATTGTCAATTATTGATCTGCAACTCGTTTGCCTAATTTACGCAACATATCGTTCATGTGTTAATTACTCACGTGCAATCTTCATTATCCTAAATAATACATACTCAAGTCTTTCCGGAGGTTCCTTGGAAACAGAGACAGACAGAAGTAGACAGAATAAAAGGGTAGACAGGCGAGAAGAGAGAGACTAGAGAGATTAGACGGACAGGTACCCGGAGTATACCTGGAGGGTATTCCAGTGGTCAACGCTCCCGAGGCCAGAATCATGATCAGGCCTCCCTGTGGATCAGGGCCTGATCATCCAGGCTGTTACTGCTGGCCGCACGTAGTCCAACGTACAAACCACAACCCGGCTGTAGTTTGTACGTTAGACAACACTATATATACTTTGTATTAAAACAGTGTTCATAGCATAATTCCTCTTTCATACCTAATAATTTTAACAGTTTCCCTTGAGAGTCCTGGAGGAAAAACAGCATAGGAAAAAAGTTAGAAGGAAAAAGGAGACAAAGAAGTTAGGAGGGAAAATAAGACAAGAAAGAAGGGAAAAGGGAGGGAAGAGGAAGGATGAGAGGATGAAGGAAGACAATGTGGGTAAATTGGTGGTGAATGGAAAGGAAGAAATAAAAAGATAAGAACTTGGTGGGAAGAGAGGGGAAGAAAGGTGATGAAATAAATATGGGATGGAAGAAAAGGGAAAGAGAGGAAAATATATGGAGGAAAAATGTAAGGTATGAGATGGAAGATGAACATAAGAAGAAAAAGAGGAAGAACTAGAAAAGACGATGGTAGGGAGAAGGAAGGGGAAAAATTTAAAAAAAGAAATGGACGTAAAAAGGAAGAAGAGAGGAAAAATAAATTACAAATGAGAAAGGAAACAAGATAGAATAAGTGTAGAGAAACGGGAAGAGAGAGAGAAAGGAGGGGGGAAGAGAGAGTATAAGAGGTAGAAGATGGAATAAAGGAATAAAGAGAAGAGAGAAGAATGAGATAAGAAAGAGATATTGAGAGAGAAGAGGGAGGTGAAGGGATCAATGAGAGAGAGAGAAGAGAGAGAGAGAGAGATGAAGAGGAGAGAGAGAAGAAGAGAGAGAGAGAGGAGAGAGAGAGAGAGAGAGAGAGAGAGAGAGAGAGAGAGAGAGAGAGAGAGAGAGAGAGAGAGAGAGAGAGAGAGAGAGAGAGAGAGAGAGAGAGAGAGAGAGAGAGAAAAGAGGGAAGAACAACAAGCATAACACAAGTTTCCCCTCAATACTCTTACTCAAGCACATTCATAAAAGTTGTACAAAGTGTCTTTTGTATTTCTAACTTTTCCAATACTTTTTGCTAACAAGTAAACGTAAGATTTCCCCACTTGAAACAAAAAATATTTAACGTGCATAAAATTACGTGGCTAAACTCATCATATTCCAGATTCATATAGAATTTTTCTTAATAAAAATATGTATCCGATAAGGAGTTTCAATTTTTAACTAGTAATCAGTCTTATTTTTGCAGGTATGGAAAAGTAGCCTAATTCAAAGTAATAATACTAATAATTTTATTTCTACCAGTACATGTATAATGTATACAGACCATAGCTGACATCAATGACATACTACTATATAGAAAGCCACTTGTTATGCTGAGCATTTTGGGCAAATTAGGTCAGTTTTGTCCCAGGATGCGACCCACACCAGTCGACTAACTCCCAGGTACCCATTTTACTGATGGGTGAACATAGACAGCCGGTGTAAGGAAACACTCCCAGTGTTTCTACCCTCACCGGGAATCGAAGCCTGAACCTCAGTGTGTGAAGCGAGAGCTTTTGTCACTAGGCCACGGGGCACCGTAATGTCATTAGGAATAAAAGTTAGTAAAAATGTACTTTCTTTATTCATTTTAGGTCATTATCTTAATGAATTAAAGATTTGTTCAGTGAGAGATAATTTCACTCAGAGTTAAGTTTTCACACATTTTTTTTTCTTATGGGAAAATTAATCTAAACTCTGCTTGATATGTAAATATTTCCATTTTATTTATAATCTAAATAAAAATATTCTCTCGTTTATCCACTAATTAGATTATTTGTTTAATGAGTAATAAAATTTTATGAAATTTCAATAGGAAATTCTCCACATACGACTCTATTACGAGCTCTGTGCACAACAAAAGACCCCAAAATTTCATTAATGCTGTGGTCTCGACTTCTCAGACCATTCTTCCAGTGCCACAGACATCTTTGAATGTGAAAGACACAATACAGACTAGATATATTTCGGTTATGTAGAGTGCACGTCTACAGAACCCAGGGTGCGGGTTATGTAGTACGGTGCAGAGTGAGCCATAAGTTTGTAATGCATCTAAATATTTACTTTGAGGAATTGAAGGAGATCAGATGAAGCATTCACATGCCATCATGTGAAAACTAATATGCCGACTTCTTTAATAAAAATGACAAATTACGACAAACACAGCTCAAAACTAATTCAAACCAACTTAGAAATACTTCTTTTGAAGCTAAGTTGATGTGTTTCTCTTGTTTCTTCTGAGAAAGCATTATTCTAAAACACATATATCAACTGTTACCAGAACCTTTACTTGGTACTGTTTATCGGGGTTGAAAATTTGAAGGTGGTCGGATAAGTCGTTGTAAAGTTATAAAGAGTCTGGCAGGAAGTTAGTGGAAGAAGAGAACACTGTACTTAATAGTGTGTCAGATCTGACAGTTTTATTTACGAGTTCAATAAACTCGTAAAAATTTTAAACAATGTAAAAACGATAGTTTTAAATTTTGATCATTATTCTTCGTGAATTTCTATTCTGTTTAAAACTGTCTACGATTCTCTAAGAAAAACCTTTGAGCTTGTGTTTAGAGAAAGTCCAGTTGTGTACAAAAGATCTATTAAGTTGGAAAACTGGCTGTTACAAAACCCACATCCGACTAAATCAAAATCCTGCATTTAAGACACATCAGCACTTAAGTGTCTGAAGCCCACCAGAAAAGGTGTACTTCAATTAATGCATAGAAACCAATTTACTTAATAAAATTGGCAATGTAAAATTTACACAGATTTTCAGAGTTTTTAACAATTTCATCAATATTTGCGCATACACACTAACTTAGGGAGTGTTCCTTCTAAAGGAATGCATCAGCGTTAATATTTTGAAGTCAATAAGACAAGGTGTTCCTTAGTTATTGAAAGGAAATTGGGATTGATGTAGCCAAATCTTTATTTCTACAAGTAAATGTACAAGGTATACAGACCATAGCTGACATCAATGACATACTACTATACAGAGAGCCCCTTGATATGCAGAGCATTTCGGGCAAATTAGGTCAATTTTGTCCCAGGATGCGACCCACACCAGTCGAGTAACACCCAGGAACCTATTTTACTGATAGGTGAATGTTACATGCAAAGAATACGTCACCTTATTCAGAGCATGTTAACACACCCATATAGGCTGCCTCACCAACCACCGAACCATGTTGCTAAGGATTTGGTGATAGGGGCCCCATCATCAGATCAGCACCTTGGTTCAGCCAATCATAATGTGGATCTGGCAATGGTAAAGGTGACGTGGATTCCACTCCCATACACACACAACCCGCACATAGAAGAGAGGAGCTTACGACGACGTTTCGGTCCGACTTGGACCATTTACAAAGTCACACTAACCTAAATGATCCAAGTCAGACCGAAACGTCGTCAGCTCCTCTTCTATGTGTGGGTTGTGTGTATTGTTCCATTCACAGTATTGTGCCTTTTTTGTTATTCCACTCCCATGTTTGCCATTGTCATTCCCACCTTAATACCACTCTATTGTATAGTATAGTGTACATAGTTGTATGAAGATATATATATATATATATATATATATATATATATATATATATATATATATATATATTATATATATATATATATATATATATATATATATATATATATATATATATATATATGATATATATATATATATATATATATATATATATATATAGTATATATATATATATATATATATATATATATATATATATATATATATATATATATATATATATATATATATATATATATATATATATATATATACGGTGAAGGAAAATACAATTCAAAGTTTTTTTTACTGTGTTTACTTTGCTACAAGCTCCCTTTTACACTCAGGATAACAGGCCTTGAGAACCTGAGGTTGTAATAGTGATCATTAGACAGCAGGTGTATTAATGAAACACGTCGTAATGTTTCCACCCATACCGGGGCTCGACCCCCCTTACCTCTGTGTGAGTCCAGTGCGCTAGCAGTCGAGCTACGGGACACCAATGCGATGCGTCTATAAATATGAAATCAACTAGGTTTAGGAAGTTATTGGAGCCTTTTTAGGAGGGTTCAAATCTGGTCATAGGGTTTAACAAATTTGGTCACAGGACACCTGCACATGTCAATTGTTCGTCACATCTGTGTTAAAAATTTGAATTCGTTTGAATGATTACTGTTTAATAGTGTTTGAAATGACGATTAAGAATGATGAAAGGTATTGTGTGGAAATGAGTTTTCACTTAACATTGTTATCTAAATATCTCCTCTGTATTCCTGAATTGTTTGTAATGACTCGACTAAGATCATGGAGAGCAAAACGTTGCTACAATGCAATGTTACATTAGCTGCACATGTCATTTTACGTAACATATTATCAGTAATTCTATCAACATTATTTTTTTTTTTTTTTTTTATTTAAAAACACATATATACATAACAATCCAATAAATGCCCAAAAATAAATCAGGCTCATATAAACAAAAACAAGCAAACAGAACAGGAATAAACACATCTGTCTATATATCCTATAATAAGAACCCGTGCCAAAAGCACAAACAAAAAATGTCCATCCTACTACCCATCCTAGCTAATTTTTTTCTATACAATAACATAACACACTGTCAATGAAACTGAACATACATTGTCTCAAAAACACCACAAAATTAAACCGATGGTTACATATCTTACTTCTTCCCTACCACAAAAACGCAGTACATAGGCATGAAATAAAATAAAACCTTAAACTTTCTGCCTATAAAACAGGTGTTGCACAATAACACAAAAAAACAACTGACCCCCGAAACAAGGGTCACACCACAACATCATCTTAAATAAGAAATACATTAACATCAAGCCATCACTACCGTAGACAACACTGTCCACAACACAACGTCACATTCCCACACCGGAGAATAAGACCACACAAAACACATTTGTGTTGCATACATATACAAACACTCTAGAAAAAAACACAAAAATATGCAGAAGCTGCTCATAATATATAATTCAAACAAAAGATAGGGAGCATATACAGAATACAGTACTAAAAACGTTAACCTAAGAAAAACATAGCAAAACATCAACTTAATCCTACATGAATTGCCACAGATACCTGGGCCAACTTCACCCAAGCACACCTGCACACTGTCGGTTGTCTAACACCTAATACCTCCTAACCTCCAACCTGCCACATAAATGCAAACTGCCAGCACATCACCACCGACAAACCCTACTACTTTAACTTTAGATTACACTACTACATCCTAGAGGAAAACCCCATGCGTCCATGACCCCTATGACCCCCCCCAACCAACATCACTCCAAGTCTGAGTCAACACACACCTGAAAAATTACCTACAACCCCATAAAACCCCCGAAACGTCCAAAAATCGGACACCCACGATACCACCCCGACCCAACCCATCCTAGCTTCAACCCTGTATACCCACGCCTAACCAACCACACATCAATCAACCATACTATACCCTAGTCAACCCCTTCCGGATATACCCAACCTCTTCCCCACTCGACCAGTCCCCCTCTATTGGTTCCTACGTCATCCCCAAAACCTTAAAAGGGACACCACCGTCATCGTTCTATAACCCTCAGAGATATCAACATTATTACACGATTCCCTTGCTTGAAGGAAAAAGAAAACCTTAAGTGTCATTCACCTCTCTCATCCCTGAATTTCTGTATTTCAAGTGAAAATCGAGGACAATGGCCACATAAAAAAGTACTTGGAAGTCTAGACAAGAATTTAGTCGATCTGAGACTTAATTTAACACGTAACTGGCGGAGTTTGTTGAGGTGTAAATGTAAATTAATGATTTGAATAGTAATAGGCCCTTATCAATGGTCAATAAATATTATATATACATATATACATTTTTTTTTCAATAGTATATGCATAGTATATTAGTGTTCAAGTTTTTTCTGCAGAGTTTTTACTTGAAATATGGATTGTCCAACTGCCCAATTGAGCAGTGACCATAGGCATTTCTCTCTCTCTCTCTCTCTCACCCTCTCTTTCTCTGTGCATGTGTGTCGCTAGTTTCATTATAGAGGTGACAGAATGGGTGAATGCTATTATTTGTGTTAAATAACAGCATAAAAAGTAGCACACCTTGGTGTGGAATATTATATTAAATCATATTTTATACAGATTACGAATATTCTGCAAGACATGAAAACTAAGCCTCACACATTGACCCAACTCGTCAACAAAATTATACTTCACCTGAGTAGATATGACTGATGTATAATGATTACGGACCTGCCATCATATCACTTCCCTTTCAATATTTTCGGTCACCTTTCAAAATAATTTTCGTTTTTATGATACTGCATACATCTGAAAGGTATTTAAACCTTTATTCATAAATCTTCATTTATATAGATACACAGAAAGTATGTGTAATTAATTTTGTCAACCAGTCACCATCGTCGTTACAAGCTGATTTAATTTGTTCATGAAAATAGTTGTTACTCCTCTGTTTACTATATCTTAGTTGCCAGATGTCACCTCTGCCCAGCAGAGAGAGAGAGAGTATAAGAACTTTTTTCACCATCTGAATCTTACGAATATTCATTCTCTTTAGATCTATAATGCATACTTAAGTAAAACTAATATAAGATTTACAGAAAATTAGCTCCGTGGAGGCGAAAACACGAATTAATGAAAGATTTGAAAACTTGAAGTTAGGAACAAGGTGAAAATTGTGCAAAAAATTTATTTTCAACAGATTTCTTAAAAAAATACTGTAAGTTCATTATAAGGTTTAGGAAAGCTTACATTTTACTTAAAAAATAGTGAATTTCATGATATCCCGTTTTCTTGGGAAAACAATAGGTTCCTTCTAAAGATTATTACAAAATTATACACTGCTTAAGAACAGCAGTAAATTTTTATTAATGCCAAACTCAGTTCTTGGAGCATGTTCCAATTTATATAATGTTCGTCACACACCCATTGGCATGTCCTCTCGACCAGTCCTCTGGCAATTCAGAAAATAGTTTTGGGGCTCCACTACTGTATTAACCGTCCAGTTCAACCAACCAATAGTGTCAGAAATTTGCAACCATAATTTGTAAGTATCCAAAAGATGAATCTTCGAGTGGGTCTCTGGTTTATTTTTCATATTCTTGCAGGTAAAAAGTACAGTCGCCTGCACCAGGCCACGGTGCACCGTGGCCTGGTGGCAGAAGCTCTCGCTTCACACGGCGAGGGTCCGGGTTCGATTCCTGGCGAAGGGTGGAAACATCGGACGTGTTTCCTTACACCGGCTGTCTATGTTCACCCATCAGTAAAATGGGTACCTGGGTGTTAGTCGACTGGTGTAGGTCGCATCCTGGGACAAAACTGACCTAATTTGCGGGAAATGCTCTGCATAACAAGCGGCTTTCTATATAGTAGTATGTCATTGATGTCAGCTATGGTCTGTATACCTTGTACATGTACTGGTAGTAAATAAAGATATTATTATTGGTGGAGATGTTGCAGATCTGAGGGCCATTTGACATTTATTGTCTACACACTTTCTGGTAAGATACCTATTGAATGTACGACTGTTTTTTTATTTCTTTGAGTCACTCTAACTTGATGTGAAACGACCAGTGTTAATTTTTTTATACAGTTAATCTAATACATTCTACGCCCAGCCCTGGTTGTGTGCGGGTGCTCGTGGTGACCTCTGGTGGCTGTATAGTGAAATTTTATTTTCCCTGCCATAGCGGACGGTCACAGGAGGAGAGTAAACACTTTCGGAATTGAAGTTCTACAGGGAGCGGTGTACCCATCAAACATGGATGTTGTTCTGCCAGCGATTCTGCGTGATGTGCTAAGCGTCGACCATTCCGAATTGTACGGAATATCTCTGAATGGGGCACGGAGGCTCTTTGTGAAATTTGCTTGTTCGGCGGTTTATGACAGGATCGTGGATAAGTTTCAGGACAGGCCGCTGGTGGTAATGACAGGACTAGAGGTATGTGTACGAGATGTGTCGGCCACTTATAAGTGGATAAAATTGAGGAACGGGAGAAAGTGACGTTACTGAAGTCATGCAGAAATATGGCATTGTTCATGCTGTAACTGTTGGACGGTGGATGAATGGGCACTATGCTGGTATGTTGGAGGGGACGTATTCCGTGAAGATGACGTTACATCAGGCAATCCCTTCTTACGTAATAATGACTGGTTTTCGCACACAGGTGTATGTTACATATGTCGGGCAGGCTCGTACCTGTCGGTTATGCGGACAGCAGGGGCACCTGGCGGCTGATTGTATTCAACGGAAGCCAGATGTGAGGCCAGGTGAGGAGGCTGGAGTGCGGACAGAGGAGGCTTCAGCACTTCCGCCAGAAGAACGACGTGTGGACGAAGGGAAGGAGGGCATGGTGCGTCAGTCGTGGAGCGAGGAGATGGATCATGTGGATAGGCATCCGGGAGGTGAGGGTAAGGTGTCGTCTGCGGCATCAGAGGTGCATAGTACGGCGCCTGTTGATGAACATCAGGGGCTGCCTGGGGAGGAGGCAGAGATTTTGCAGGATCTGAGAGAGTTCATACAGGGAGATCCTTTATAGTTGGAAGAAGTCTTTGAACTAGTGCAGGGTGGTACTACGAATGAACTAAATGTGGCGGTTGTTGAGAAAGACATGTGTAGGGAAGTGAATAATGTTCATGTATCTGTGGTAGTTGCAGAGGTTCATAGGGAAGAGGAAATGGAGTTAATTGAGGAGAAATGTGAGTCCAGGAAAAGGCCGGGGAAGGAGTCTGAGGATGACTTGTTGACAGCTGCACAAAGGCCTGGGAAAAAGGTGTGGGCGGATGTGGTCCAGGGAAAAGGAGCCAAATCGAAGGGTAATGGTGGTGCTAGGGAAGTGAAGGAGGATGGGAGGGGTAGGAGGGGGACGGATGGGGGGGGGACACATGAAATTGGAAAAGAGAGTACTGAAGCATAAAGGCAAACCCTAGTCTTATATTTCAGGTATGTAACAATAAACGTGAATGGCCTCAGGAATGATGTTAAACGTAAATGGGTGGAGGTTACTTTGCGAAGGTGGAAAGTTGACGTTGTTTTTTTTCAGGAGCATAATTATAGGAAGGGTAATGAGATTGTAGTGAAGGGGTATAGGATTTTTGCGTGTGATGCAAGGGGATTTAAAGGGGGTGTGTTAGTAGGAATTAGTGAGTCAAGCCCATTCACCTTGGAGTCTTGGGAGGACGTGGAAGGTAGAGTAGTTAGGGTGAATGGGGATTGGGGTGGAGTGCAGGTGAGCTTCCTGGGAGTGTATATGCCAGCCATAGGAAATAGGAGAATAAAGGATGATTTTGTTAATAATGAGTTGGCGTATGCTGTCCGAGGTTTGCCTCAAGTGTCTATAATTGCTGGTGATTGGAATTGTGTGATTAGGATCAGGGACGTGGAGCCACGGGGGAGGTGTGTGTGTTGGGTCTTTGAGAGGAGTGTTGGGGGCAATGGGAGTGGTAGACGTGGTGGGGGACGGGAAGAGATGGTGGAGTACACTTTTATGAGGAAAACTTACGCGACATGATTGGACAGAATATATGTGACGAGGGCAGTGGATGTTCGGAGGGTGGAATGTGTTGATGTGGGTTTTTCGGACCATAGGGGTGTGTTGTTTGAAGGGGGGTGGGATGGGGCAGTGAGTGTGTCTAAGAGTTATTGGAAATTGAATACAAGATTATTGGAGAGGGAAGTGGGGGTAGAGATGTTTGAAGAGTGGTGGGGAGGGGTGGAAGGGGGGGTGGGGGTGACAAATGGGGTTGTCAGGTGGTGGATGGAGAAGGGGAAAAAGAAAATTCGGAAGTTTTGTAGGTGGGTAGGTAGGGAAGATAGCAGGAGTAGGTTTGGGTATCAGAAATATTTGGAGGGGTTGTTAAGTGACTGTCAGGCGGGGGATTGGGGGGGAGGAGTAAGGCAGAAGTGGTGGAATTGAGGGGTAGGTTACGGGAATTACAGGAGGAACGTTTTCATGCTTTATGGGTTAAGAGTGGCATGGAGGAGGTATTATGGGGAAACAAGGCTTCGAATGTGGTTTTAAGGAATTTTCAGAAATGTAGGAGGGGGATGTTAGTTTCGTCTTTAAGGGTGGAGGGGGGTTGGGTATCAGGATGGTATGGGGGGTACCGGAAGGATGGTTTCGTGTTCAATATGAGAAGGGGGAGGTTAATCAGGTGGATAGAGATGGGTTATTGAGGGAAATAGGGAGATTATTGAGTGTGGAGGAGGGGAGAGAGTGTGGGGCAGAGATTTTGGAGGAGGAGGTATGGGAGGCGGTGAGGGGATTGAGGTTAGGGAAGTCACCTGGGATAGACAGGTTGCCGGGGGATTTGTATGTCACTCATTGGGAGGCTTTAAAAGGGGTTCTCGTGAGGTTGTTTAATGGGTTGAGGGAGGAGGGTTTTATGGGGGAATCTATGAGAACTGGGGTTGTAGTATTGGTGGCGAAGGGTGATTCACCTGAGGGCTTACATGATTATAGGGGTCTGGCTTTGTTGATGGCGGATTACAAGATTTTTGCAAAGATATTGGCGAATAGAATCAAGAGGGGTTTAGGAGGAGTTTTGCATGGGGGTCAATTTGGGGTGCCTGGAAGGAGTATTCATACAGAGTATCGGCGTATTAAACAGTTTATTGAAGACAGCGAGGAGAGGGGGGGGGGGAGTTAGGATTGGATTGGCAGAGGGCATATGACAGGGTTGATAGGGAAATGTTATTAGAAATTTTGGAGAGGCAAGGTTTTGGGGAAGGGGTGGTAAGGTGGGTTGGAACATTGTATGCAGGTGCAGATTAATGAGAATGTGGGACAGGCAGTGGAAATGCAGAAGGGTCTGCGACAGGGCTGTCCTCTGTTGCAGATCCTTTTTGCACTATTACAGGATCCTTTTTATAGATTGGTGGAGAAGGGATTGAGGGCAGGGTCTGCGGGAATGGAGGAGGTGGGTGGTATTGTTGGCTATGTTGATGATACCACGGTGTTAGTTAGGAAGGAGTGGCAATTGAGTATGTTGAACGAGTTGGTAGAACGGCTTGGGAGGGGGACAGGGATGAGGGTTAATAGGGAGAAGTCTAATTTATTGGAGGATGGAAGTTGGTCTGGGGGAACGTTGGGGTTGCGGAGGGGTTGGAATTGTGTGGAGACGATTAAAATATGTGGTATAGTTTTTAGTGCAGTTGCATTGGTGAATTCAAGGAAGGTGGTGGATGCGGCAATTGGGAGGATGAGGGGTTGGGGAGTAGGGAAGGTGACATTAATGCAAAGAGTAATAGTCATAAATGTGTTGGTGTATAGCAAATTATGGTTTAGGGCGGTGGTATATCCCCTCTTGGAGGTGGATGTGCAACGTTTGTGAAGTTACGTTTTGAGGTTCGTTTGGGGAAATGGGAGACACTGGCTGAGTAGGGAGGTAGTGGAAACGAAGACGAGGTGGGGGGGTTGGGGTTGATACCATTGAGGTGTAGATTGAGAAGGGTTTTTGTGAGGCATGAGTATCTGATGAGGGGAGGGGAAGGGGGACGAAGAGTGGGGTTAGTAATGAAAGAGGTGCGCAGGTGGTGGGAGAGGAAGGACATTTTGTTATGTGAGGCTATTTTATGGGGGTTACTGGTGATGAAGGAGCCAGGGAAGAGTAGGGTTAGTAGGTTGGACAGGTTGGGGATGGTGGGGAAGGTGGTGCAGGGGAGTGGGGTTTATCCTCTGTATGACTGGCAAGGAATATGGAGGTGGTTTCAAAAGTTAAAGTTGCATCCTAGTGTGCGGGAGACAGGGTATAGGTTTTTGCAGGGGTTTCTGGCTTCTAAATCACAATTATATGTCATGGGGTTGGTAAGCAATGGGGTTTGTAGTAGGTGTGGTGAGGTGGAAACTGCGTACAACGTCGTATATTTTTGTGGTGGATTGCAGGAGGTGAGAAAATGGTTTGGGGGGTGTTACGACAGGTGGGGGAAAGGGAGGTTTCGGTTCTGAGGGCGCTGAGTATGGATTTGGGGCAGTATTCAGACAGCATACGCAGGGGTTTGTCTTATATGGTATTGGATTATGTATATACTTCTTGGAGTTGTAGGGATGAGGAGGGGAGGGCATGAATTGGGGCATTAGGAGCGGCTTTTTATAGGACTAAGTGTAGGAATAGGGTTTTATATGGTAGGGCGTGGGATGGGGCTTTCTCGCTGGCTTATCGAGAAATGACAGTGTGTGGGTTAAGGGGTGTGCGGAGGGAAGGGGTTAGAGGGGGTAGGGGGGAATGAGTCAGGGGCGGTGCTCGAGGATAGGTGAGGTAGTGGAGGTGAGTGGGGGGAAAGTGTGTAGGAATGAGTGGGGTAAAGTGGGGAAGAGGTTGTATCTGCTTGAGTACTTGTCTGAGTAAGTGGATCCATCTGTTACGAATGAATGAAGAATGGATCTGAGGTGGATCCTTTGGATTGTGTAAGTCATGGTACGTGAGTTATTTGTTTGGCCTCAGTAGAGAATTTACAAAGTGGTGACATTGTGTGAGGGGGTTCAGGCCCTGCGAGGTCACCAAAAGGATGGTTGGAGATTAGAGTGCCATATGTGTTTTGGTGGTTTCAGGAATCCTGGATAGGAATGCATAATGTTTTTTGTACTAAACAATTGATTGTCATCTTTATTTATGGCCTACTGTGTAAGGTCGTTAACGGAGTGTGTTATTTGTTGGTGAATCCTGTGTTTAGCGATGTAATGCAGAGATTATTATATAAGGAATTTTGTTACATTTTGTGTGTGTGTGTGGATTAATGACATATATTTAGGTGTATTGGGGTTGTATTCCAAGGGGGGGGGTGCTTGTTGGGTTTTGTGGGTTGTATTATTAGAAGTGTATGGCTCTTCATGTTTATCTTTTGATAAATTATATGTATGTGTATATAGGTTAAGTGCACAATGAAGGTTACCTTTAATGTATGGCGCTTGGTTACTAAGTGTATATTGTGTTTAATGTAACCCATGGTTGGGATGGATGTATATTATATACATATGTTTTATGTGTTATACATCTCAAGCTTGTCATCCCATGTGTGTTCGTTGTTTGTGTCTCATGTTTTTGTATATAATTGTTTGTTCTGGCGAATGACAGGAACCTTGTTGTGTTCTGTAATATTTTGTTAATTACATTGTGATTATGAGGCCTCATTCAATGTGTCTGGTCATGTAGTAGTTATGCTGTATTTATCCATAAGTGTTATGGGTGTGGTTAGTGTTGGGTAGGGGGGCTCTTAACAGAGAATCCTTATGGGGGGGGGGGTGTATGTGGAGACTACTTAGGGTAGAAGTGTTTTTAGAGATTACATTTTTACTACCTCTGTATTCTTAACATGATGTCTGCATGTTTCTGTTGTCAGGGTCACCTGGGGTGGGGTTGGTATTTATATGTGATTTCATTTGTTTGTATGTGTTTATGGGGTTAGTGCTTTCCTGGGGTTGCTTGTTTGAAGGTATTCTAGGATGGATTGGTCAATGTACTTCAGCTGCAATACTACTGTATCCTGATTAGTGATGGTTATTGCTTCATGTGCATTCATGCATTCATGTTAATAATTGGAAAAATGAATACATTCACAGATTGCTACATTAGTCAATAAACATCTTCCTTACGGTGAGATGTTAGTGTTATGTTAACTGGGGGACTGGTACGGTCCTGTGAGCATTGGGTTTTATTATGTTATATATAATATGTTATATATGATCCTTATGTTTTGATTCTTGGGTGGTTGACATTTAATGCGATGGATATGTTACATTAGACTTTTGTTTGTATTTAATTGGGTTTATTTAGAGATTTTCAATCTTTGATGAGTATTTAGTATGTGTTGGGATACCCGATGTGTCATTTGGTCGTCGGGATATGTATTAAGTAATAATTTGTTCTTTTATGATAGCTGGTTTTGTAATATTTATGATTTCCTAATGTTTATGATGTGTTTTGATTTGTGTTTTTGTACTTTTAAGTTTTAAATAAAATATAAAAAAAAAAGTTAATCTAATAAAATTTATTTTATTATTACTAGAAGAATAACATGATGTAAAAACACTATAGAAAAAAACACGTACAGAATTGCCTAAGAACTGAACATCTGAATTGTTATGTTACATTTATTATCTGAATGAAAAACAGTGCGTTTTAAATTTCTAGTTTTTAAGTATTGCATATCATAGGAGATGTGTGCACCGTGCACGCTGCAGTTTATGCGACCTTCGTCACACACCCATTGCCATGCCCTCCCAATTCTACCAACATTAATACAGAACAAGTGTTTCCTGACGCGGGTCTTAGATGATGACCAGCCGTTGGAGCTTTTGATCATCTGACCGAGGCCTTCCGCTGGCTTACGGGGCCATCCCTTAAAAAAATATGGTCATAGTTATAACCATTTCCTTTTATTATTTCAGTATTCTAATCTTGTTTTTAACTTAAACATATCGCAAACTTATACAAACATATACTTTTATTATTATTATTATTATTATTATTATTATTATTATTATTATTATTATTATTATTATTATTATTATTATTATTATTATTATTATTATTATTATTATTAATGCATATAATCATACAAAGGTACGTAACCTTTACTTTGTCTTACCCGAATGTTCAATATTTCATGTTGAAGAACACCGTCTCCCAGCTATTCAAATAAAATGAACATTTCTTACCGCCGTGTCTTGTTCTACAGCTATGTAGTGCTGCGCCTTTTTGAAATTCTTTACCCACCCACTTATCGCTGGCCATATTTCAATGCTCTAGTCAAAATTCAGATATTCGAAAAAATAAAATTCTTTTCGAGATCTAGATTACATTCTAGCAAAAGTAGTATATTTCAGCCTCACGTTACACATCAGAGAAGTTAATGTAATGTGTCGCTGGGTTGTTTAAACTAGTGGCGATATATAACAAGAGAGTCATTTTTTTTTAATCTAACAGCAGAATTGAAAGGCGGTTCAAAAACTGGCCAGCGCTGATTGCCAATTCGGACAATGTAAGCACACATCGTTTATCTCCATATAACCCCGCTGATTGGTCCACACGTCCTGTTCTGATAGCTGATTGGTCAATGCTCCATGTTCTACACTTGTTATTAAAGCTGACTGGATTCTACATTTAACCAAATGCTATCCTTCTATGCAATTACTTTCAAGTTCATTGATATATTTTGTTTACTATTCAGTTTATTGATATATTAGTGTACAGCAGAAAGTTTGTTGTTACAGGAAAGTGGGTGCGGGAGGGAAGAAGAGCGATTGATGGAATGATGTAAGAGAGAAAAAGTTAACATATGAGAGGTTTTTACAAAGTTGAAGTAATGCATGGAGGGAGGAGTACGTATATGGAAAGGAAAGGGGAGGTTAAGAAAGTGGTGAAGCAATGTAAAAAGAGAGCAAATGAGAGAATCTGTGGGATGTTATCAACAAATTTTGTTGAAAATAAAATATTTTGGAGTGAGGAAGCCTAGGGAACAAATGGATTTGATTGTTAAAAATAGAAGAGGAGAGTTATTAAATGGACAGTTAGAGGTATCGGGAAGATGGAGGGAATATTTTGAGGAATTGTTAAATGATGATGAAGACAGGGAAGCTGTGATTTCATGAATATGGCAAGGAGGAATAACATCTTGTATGAGTGAGGAGGATCGAGTTGTGAGTGTGGGGAAAGTTCGTGAGGCAGTGAGTAGAATGAAAGGAAGTAAAGCAGCTGGGATTGATGGGATAAAGATAGAAATGTTAAAAGCAGGTGAGAATATAGTTTTGGAGCGGTTGGCAGAAAGCATGCATAGTTCGTTTCAATAAAGGCAAAGGGGACAAAAGAGAGTGCAAAAATTATACCGGAATAAGTCTGTTGAGTATACCAGGTAAAGTGTATGGTAGAGTTATTATTGAAAGAATTAAGAGTAAGACGGAGAGTAGGATAGCAGATGAACAAGGGGGCTTTAGGAAAGGTAGGGGGTGTGTAGACCAACTGTTTACAGTGAAACATATAGGTGAACAGTATTTAGATAAAACTTAATTTTATTGCATAATTCGATGATTCAAGGCTTTCTCAAGCATTTTCTGAAAAATGAATTTTCTAGATATATATATATATATATATATATATATATATATATATATATATATATATATATATATATATATATATATATATATATATATATATATATATATATATTTACATATAAATGCTTTATTAATAGACAGAATACATTTATAGAAAACACAAACATGAACATGAATACAATGGTACAATATGTCAAATATTATGAATCTCCTCCAGCTCCTCCGAAGCCGGACGCGAGCCAAGTATGCAGCATGCGTTTCCCCTCTGGATGGCCACGCTGAGACGCTGGAACATGAACGTGGCTGCCCTTGGGTCCCTGGTGGTGTCGATGAGTCTGGAACCCAGTTCTTTAAGGAAACGTGTTGCATTCTTTCCCCACACTCCCAAGGTCTCTGATCCCACTGGGACAAATTTATACTGTTGGCTTATGTCCCTGTACTTGCCGATCTTGTACTCCTCTCTGTGGTCAGCAGCTCCTCCCTGTCGCCCAACACTGTGATGGATGTAGGTGTCAGCCAGTGTCGACACACAAGTATAATCCCACGCTAAGAGCTTGCCATTCTTCCAAGGATAGATGGTGATCCCGTCGGGGCGGTTTGCTGGGTTGTGGGCGTTGTTGGCTGCTAGTGATCGAGGCTCTCTCTCGGCTGGGCATCCAGCTGTAGCAAGGGTTCTCTTTATGATGTCGTTGACCTCATTGTGTCTTGCATGCCAACCCTTGGTTTTAGAACAGTTAAGACCATGTAGACCATATTGGTCGGCTTGCGCATCGCTGCAAATACACGTATATTCCGTGTGAATAGAGGCAGCAAGGCGCAGAGCCACTGCAATACGAAGGGTCTTAGGGTCCAGGCGTGTTCCCATGGCCGAAATGGGAAATGTTTGGAGGAAGTCCCCAGAGTGATGTGCACTCACAGCTAGGAGACGGGCAGTCTCCCTGTCTGATGTTACGGCCCTGAGCATATTGACAAGTATCTTTTCAGCGATGGGGCCGTCCCAGCTTGACTGTTTGTAGGCCAGTTCTTCACTAGGTTTTGGTGTTGGAGCAGCAAGAGTCTCCCATTCAGTGATGGCACTGGTGTAGCTAGGGTCCTGTATTCCTGCTGAATCACTGAGGTTGTCTGGAAGAATTTGTTTTATTAGCTCATTTGATGCTATGGAAGAGGATAAGAAGGCTGGTAGGTCAATCTGGGAGGATTTGCGTACTCCCAGCCCCCCAAGTCTGACTGGACATATATATATATATATATATATATATATATATATATATATATATATATATATATATATATATATATATATATATATATATGTCGTGCCGATTAGGTAAAACTTGCGATTTTGGCTTAAATAGCAACGCTCTTCTTGCCATATAAGACAAGTGAAAATTTGTGTATGCAATAATTTCGCCAAAATCATTCTGAACATAACGAAAAAATATATTTCATTGTGTTTGTTTATTATTAAATTAATGTTAACGTATCTAAAATATATTTAGTTGGGTAAGGCTAAATTAAATTGCGCTTGTTGTAATACGGTTAGGTAGGTTTTCAAAGTTTCTCTTGGTACAAAATTATAAATTCTTACATTAACATAAATGAAAAAATATATCTTTAAACGTATAAGAGAAAATTTTAGAAAGGACTTAATTTTAGATGAGTTCTTGCTAATTGACCAGTTTTACCTAATCGGCACGACATATATATATATATATATATATATATATATATATATATATATATATATATATATATATATATATATATATATATATAAATTCATTATTAAATAAGAATGTTTACTAGATGGAGGAGTCACCACGTCTCCATCGGCCATAATTCGTCTCATGATCCGTGTGGTCAAATGTTCGTTGACACACATCGTCTGTGAAAATCTTCCAAGAAGACAAACACTCAGAACAGAGGACTGTCCAATGCTGTCTTGTTGAAACAGAATATACTATCAATAATCATGTGAGAGTATTGAATAAATTATGAATAATCACTTAAACTTTCGCCAGAGTGCACACCCCGGTTCACATAATTATTACTTTTATTGTCGAGAGTTAAATAGCATTCAATAATAATTTTTTTTATGATTATAGCTTATATTGTTTTAAAATAATTATTCTTGTGCACAGTGAACTATGATGGGCATTCAGATCACATAAGAATGCTTATGTGATCCGAAGGTGCCATCATGCGAAGCTATAACGTGTTATATGGCATTATGTGTAGTCATATGATGTGGTTTCATAGGTGTATGTTTGTGGCTAGCGGCCTCTTACAGCAAACACTGCGTCGTTCCTAATGCTGACCCGAGAGCTGTTCCCATGCCTTGGCTTGATCATTCTTATGACGAATTCTGGGATTGTTGCTCTCATTTTAGAACGCTGCTGACATGTGGTGAGAAAATCTGTCTTGACTCTTGACCGACACATCTGACGCTTCGTTCACTTTCGGAGGAATTTACTGTATAAGCAGCTGTCACTGGGGACATCTCTCTCACTTCAGTCTTATCCCTGGTGATATACTGGTTTTGTGTTGCTCCATTTTGTAGGTGGATGTTCAGTGGATTACTCTTGTTATGGATAACTTGGTGGATATATAATTCTGTTGATTCCACAGTATACTTTTGTAAGATGTCTTCTAGTATGCGTGAAGCAGTGAATCTTAATCCGGTGGTATAATTTCGTTTCAATATCAGTAAATATTAGTAGTGCTTCTGTACATACACTGTATAAAAACTGTACCTCTACTCATGAATTAAATAAATAATTCGATTAGCATTCTATTGACATTCCATGAATGCTGATACTCTGTAATATTTAATCTCCCTGACAGCTCATCATACAATTTAATCTGCTTTACTATTAGTTAAATATAATTTATCAATATAATGTTTGCTTAGCCTCCTGGGTATCATGACTAGCGATTTTTAAATTAACAAAAAGTATCCCAATATGAAGTGAATTCTTGACAGCTATTATTGCGGCTTGTGATACAGGCTGCCTGAGAGAACCCTAATCAGTGAAGCTGTTGGTGCTGGCATGTTATACTACCACCCACCAACCCTACTGTCAAACGAGCAACGAACTGCCCAAGTTGCACACACTTTACAAAATCCATTCATTACTCCGACACCAAACAGAGGACAACGCAGGAGAACCGTCACATGAATGTACTGCAAGACTCAGAGGAACGCAGGTGAGGGATATTTCACTGGAACATCTCATTCATGATTGACCTGGAGGCTGACGCATCCCTCACCTCCTGCTCTCACTTCAGGTGACGAAATAATAAACATGGTCGACCACTTCAGGATTCTTCCTTCCGCTACCCGGGCTTCCATGAAATCATTACTGAATGCCCAAGACTGGCTCAAGTCGCCAGAGCACAAATTAAGTCGATGGAAACCTTATCTTATAATCCACAAGTATCAAATAAGCCTACTGTGAACTCGAAGCTGCACAAACCACCCATGGTAAGAAGACTACAGAGCCGTAGTTCTTTCAAAGAGGTGAAACCAAGAGGATTTTTGAGCTGGAACAGAAACTGCCATACCTAGGAAAAGCGAGTGAAGAATATGAAATACTATCCCCTGTTGAAAAGCATAATGAACAAATAACATCTCTTAACACTAAGATAAATGACTGTCCAGAACTGGAAATCTTCCACTGATACTTAATTTTCTGACTTCCTTCAGAATCAAGCAGACTAAATGGAGCAATATCAACTACCTGATGCTGTAGTTGCAAACAGCCTTTCTCTGCCTGATTGCAATAGCCCAAAATTCTTGTCTTGAAATGACTCTACAACTGCTTGGAGACAGATTACGGATAAACTTAGAAAACACGACATTAAGGAGGCTACCCAACGAGGCAAACCTGGAGGAAAACGAACTGTAATGCTAAGACTGAATTTTTCCAAAAAGAAGAAGAAAGGCCTAATTATATGACCCATCACAGCGAAGGAAGTGTGTACATAAAAGAATGTCTAACAAACTAGCGCCAGAACTTTTTTGTATAGCTAAGAAAACTCCACAGAGCACTAAAGGACAATATCTTGTCCGTGTTTTGTCGGTGGGGAAGAAGATTTTAATTGAATAATCAGCTACAGGTCGCTGGGTTTAAGTTATTTTATGTTTCTACGTGACCTGTTGTTGTAGTGGGGCTTTGGGCCTTGTTAGATCACCAATTTACGAGAGAGAATCTGGAGTTTTTCTAACAGTCCTGATGATTCTTGAGACAAGTCGACAGAAGCGTGAAAAAAAATTTCCAGCTACCTTTAGCCACTATTACATCCAAGATGTAATAGTATTGCTAAAACTCCCAACTGACCTTACTGACATCAAGTACTAAGTGAAAATGACCTTAAGGTTAATTACTTAATTTTTTGCTTATTTCCTGACACTATGTTCACTGTATATTGTACATGTTTTCCTATTCCTTGCATATTATTCTCTGTTATTGCACATTTCTTCCTTGTTATATGGTTATTATGCAAATTTATCTGGTTCTTTGCCTTATCTACCCATTTAGTTATTTTTTTTTTTAAACATCATTTTTCTGTTTTGTTTTAGTTTATTAACCAATTCCTTGCATTTCTTTTTCCTGATTGCTCTCAATTACTTATATTTATTTTTTTTAATACTAGCATATTGAACTTCTGTAGCAATTAATGGTTTATATGTATTCATACGTACACTAAAATCCTCTATATTATTACATTGCACATTGTCTGTAAACCTTGAGTTGGTTTAGTGTCCTATTCCTTATTTATCTGTATCTAGCTCTTTATTATCCTCCTTTTTGCATATTTTATCCAGTTATTCACATTTTTGTTTGTATAACAACACCTCTTATAACTAGGCTATTCACTGTTTCTTGCATATTTTGTTGAATTATTCACACTTATTTGCATAACATTGTTGTTTGTTATTTGTTCATACTGTTGTATATTTTACCAGGTTTTCACTTGTTTATACAACACTATTATTACTAGTTTATACTTTATTCACTGCATATCTTGCAGTGAATAAATCTTTAGTTTTTTCTACACTAAAGTTTGTTTAAAGTTTAAATATTGTTTTTTAATATTTCACCAAATTAATGACGATTTTTATTCGTACAGTGCTACATTTATTAGAATAAAGGTAAATATAAAATGTCAAACCGATGGGAAAATAGAGAGAAATAGAGTATAATGCCATTCTTTACTGACAACATTTCGTCCACACACTCTGGGCTCTATCAAGTCAGACAGATCTGTGACGGCAAATGCTTTCATTTACAGAGCCAGGTTTTCCTTCAAAACTAGATCAATGCCTCTATAACAAACCCTTTTCATTATTAATCATACAAGTTACAAAGGACTAAATAAACCTTTACCAACCAGCAACATCTGAACTGTTGACTGACACGTACTAATGAAAGACAATTTAGAATGTGCTTAATTCCTAATGAACTAGCAGAAAAGGCATACATCAACATTTAAGATGCTTAGAAAGAAATCTAAACACCTTTTTTTTTTATGCCAGCAGGTTAAAAGAACTAAAAGGCTAGGTTGGGTTAGGTAAGGTTCGTCAGGAAACAGGACAAGTGTCTCCTGACGCTGGTCTTAGTCATATGATGACCAGCCGTTGGAGCTTTCGGTCATCTGACCGAGGCCTTCCGCTGGCTTACCGGTCCACCCCTTTAACAATTACAGTCAAAGTTATAACAGTTTCTACTTAAAGTAAAACGCGATATAAAAAAGGCCTGGAAAAATAGTCTCTCAAATACTAGGCTTAGGCAAAAAATGCTAAGACCGAAGAAATCGTACTGACCACACCTAACGAACCTCCGATCCCACATTGCTGATAGAGTAAATAAACTTAACGACTTCTTCTCAGTAGAGACTAACCTTGCCAGAAAAAATCTCAGGCTTCATTTCTCAGGGTAGTGACGGCCACAAAGACAGTTACCAAGGCTCCCTCTATCCCCAACAAATTCAATAGACGTAACTTCAATATTAAAGGCACCTAAATCAAAGCTTGTAATAAAACAAGTGTACCTCCATTCATCACTATGAGAACTGCCCAAGTGTTGTGTCTCCTATCACTGCATCTCCAATACATTTCTTGTAATCAGTCCATAATGGTGGCGACTCAGCTGAAGTCAACAACTCTTCTAATTTTTAACTTGAAATAGAGTCTGAAATCCATGGAAATATAATTTATAAACGAGTATATGCATTTAATGCTATACATGTTAGCTCGTGGTAGTTTGGCTTCAGGTCAGGGAAGGGGGGGAGTACTGCTTATGGTATCATGCTTCAGGTCAGGGAAGGGGAGTCCGTTGATGCTATCATGCTTCAGGTCAGGGAAGGGGAGTCCGTTGATGCTATCATGCTTCAGGTCAGGGAAGGGGTAATACTGCAAATGTATCATGATTCAGGTCAGGGAAGGGGTGGAGTCCGCTGATGCTATCATGCTTCAGGTCAGGGAAGGGGGGAGTCCGTTGATGCTATCATGCTTCAGGTCATGGAAGGGTGGCAGTACTGCTGATACTATCATGCTTCAGGTCAGGGAAGGGGGAGTCCGCTGATGCTATCATGCTTCAGGTCAGGGAAGGCAGGCAGTACTGCTGATACTATCATGCTTCAGGTCAGGGAAGGGGGGTAGTAATGCTGATACTATCATGCTTCAGGTCAGGGAAGGCAGGCAGTACTGCTGATACTATCATGCTTCAGGTCAGGGAAGGGGGTAGTAATGCTGATACTATCATGCTTCAGGTCAGGGAAGGCAGGCAGTACTGCTGATACTATCATGCTTCAGGTCAGGGAAGGGGGGTAGTACTGCTGATACTATCATGCTTCAGGTCAGGGAAGGGGGGGGCAGTACTGCTGATACTATCATGCTTCAGGTCAAGGAAGGGGGCATTACTGCTGATACTATTATGCTTCAGGTCAGGGAAGGGGGGTAGTACTGCAAATTTATCATGCTTTAGGTCAGGGGCAGTACTACAAATGCTATCATGCTTCAGGTCAGGGAAGGGGGTAGTACTGCTGATGGTATCATGCTTCAGGTCAGGGAAGGGGGCAGTACTACAAATGCTATCATGCTTCAGGTCAGGGAAGGGGGTAGTACTGCTGATGCTATCATGCTTCAGGTCAGGGAAGGGGGCAGTACTGCTGATGGTATCATGCTTCAGGTCAGGGAAGGGGGTGGCAGTACTGCTGATGGTATCATGCTTCAGGTCAAGGAAGGGGGCATTACTGCTGATACTATTATGCTTCAGGTCAGGGAAGGGGGGTAGTACTGCAAATGTATCATGCTTTAGGTCAGGGGCAGTACTACAAATGCTATCATGCTTCAGGTCAGGGAAGGGGGCAGTACTGCTGATGGTATCATGCTTCAGGTCAGGAAGGGGGCAGTACTACAAATGCTATCATGCTTCAGGTCAGGGAAGGGGGGTAGTACTGCTGATGCTATCATGCTTCAGGTCAGGGAAGGGGGGTAGTACTGCTGATGGTATCATGCTTCAGGTCAGGGAAGGGGGGTAGGCATTACTGCTGCTGTCATAAAAATGTTACTTTGTTTACTCAGCTTAAGAAAATAACGAACATACAATGGGCCTCCTTATTAATCTAAGAAAAACATCTGACCCTCGTAGCCATAACATGTTCTTACATAAAATCCCACCTTATTAACACAAGTCACCAAGTAACTTACTTCTGATCAGGTGAAACTTCCTCCAGTAATTTCACATAAGCTATTTTCATTAATAAAATTGGCACATGTTAACTTGTTCAACCTATTTACAAAAGTTAGTTTCCTTTGGGGGACACACATCAGCAATGAGAGATTAACGTTGATTAAAAGATACATTTCCCAGTTATTGCTAAATGACCTGTAGGGGAGATAAGTCCAGTTCATTGGATCAAGAGCCCCTCACCAACATCATTTCATAATAATGCGATAAGGTAAAATAATACTATTCCATTTCGAGATTAAGAGTGAAAAAATTGACATCAACTCTGCATTAAATATACCAACCTTTAACTAAGTAGGAAAAAGACACAAATGGCTATAAGTAGGACCATCATTTTTGAAGTGGTGGACCGGTAAGCCAACGGAAGGCCTCGGTCAGATGACCAAAAGCTCCAACGGCGGGTCATCATCTAAGACCCACGTCAGGAAACACTTGTCCTGTTTCCTGACAAACTTTAAACAAAAAAATAGTAGACACCACTTTTGAAATTTTGACCTATGGCTTGGAAGGAAAATTTGCGATTGAACTATGTAGCAGAGTGCATAGGTCACCCACGCATGCAAATAGTATCTTTATTACTACAAGTACATGTACAAGGTCTACAGGCCTAGCTGACATCAATGACATATAGAAAGCCGCTTGTTATGCTGAGCATTTGGGGCAAATTAGGTCAATTTTATCCCAGGATGCGACCCACACCAGTCGACTAACACCTAGGTACCCATTTTACTGATGGGTGAACAGGGACAACAGGTGTAAGAAAACACGCCCAATGGTTCCAACCTTTGTCGGGAATCGAACCCGGACCCTCACCGTGTGAAGCGAATGCTTTTGCCACAAGGCCACGGGCCACCACCGTCCATAGTCCTTTGAATCTTGCCTAAGTTACTTTATACAAACATTGAATCTTTGAAGCCGGTTGAATAAGTTGCTCTTCAGTGACAAGTGGAAATTAACGAGAAAGCTAAAATGTTGTTGAAAATGTTCTGAAAAACCGGAAAGTCTCTCCTTAATAATCATAAAAACATTATAAAACGTGGAATTTTTATTTTATCCCAGTATAACTTTCTCATTTACTTTCCATTTCAAGTCTTCTGCAATCCTGTAAGAAAAAATATTTGATTATGATTATTAAAAAAAAATCAAGTTTAATTAAACTGGCAAATTTTCACCCACACAGCTCAAAATTAATACAAAAAATACTTAATATAATACAAAAATACTTAATATAATACAAAAAATACTTAATATAATACAAAAATACTTAATATAATACAAAAATACTTAATACAATTTTTTTTTAATATTATCTGAGGATGCATTTTCTACTTTTTACGCGAGAAAAGATTTGCTTAATATAGTTGGCGAATTGAAATTTACACAGTTGAAAATGAGTGACAAGCTGTGTTTATATGAAGTCCACGGTAAAAGTTTGAAGCCGATATCAAAAGACATTCTTTAGTAATTGATCTGATTCCAACGATTCCAATGAATAATTTAATTACCTGGGGTATACCTGGAGAGGGTTTCGGGGGTCAACGCCCCCGCTGCCCAGTATGAGACCAGGCCTCGTGGTAGATCAGGGTTTGATCAACCAGGCTGTTACTGCTGGATGCAAGCAAACTGGCAAGCCCGGCTGGTAAGGTACTAACAGCCAGGGGTCTATTGATAATCCTCCTTATGTATGCTGGGAGGCAGTTGAACAGTCTTGGGCCCCTGACACTTATTGTGTTGTCTCTCAGTTTACTCATTGCACCTCTGCTTTTCATTGGATGAATGTTGCATCTCCTGCCGAGTCTTTTGCTTTCAAAGGGAGTGATTCTAGTGTGCAAGTTTGGCACCAATCCCTCCAGGATTTTCCAACTCTGAAAAAACTTATGGATTATCATCATTCTTAAAGAATACACCGTCGTTGACATTTTGAAGCCAATCAGGAGAAATATTCTTCAGCGTGAGTCTTGTGTTCAGGAAGCCACATCAGTGGCGAAAATTATAAAGCCGATCAGACGAGTTATGCTCCGGTTATTGAGAGCATTTTAACGATTCCAAGTTTTTTTATTATTATTATTTTACTACACAACCAAATTTTTCATAGAGATTTCACTCTCAGCCGTCGTTGAAAATTTTGGCACCTTTTTTGAGCATTTGAAGCTTCGCCAATGAGGATTTTTGGAAATTATCAGAGCCTGATCAGGTGAATGGTAACGAGGTACGAGATTCTGACCAGAGCTTTGGTAAGGTGGGTAAGGAAGAAGGATGGGTAAGGAAGAAGGATTTGTAAGGAAGAAGGATGGGTAAGGAAGAAGGATGGGTAAGGAAGAAGGATGGGTAAGGATAGAAACAAGGGAAATGGTTGGGAGGGGAGGGGGAGGTGGGGGTTATAAAGGTAAGTGGCCTAACCACTTTGGCGCATTTTAATAAGTGTGTGTGTGTGTATGTAGAGTTATTTGTGAGTTAATTTCATGAGGTAGGTATGCCTCCTGCCCATCAGTTGCACACAGTTATACAGCTGTATCCCAGCATGCCACTGTATCCCAGCATGCCACTGTATCCCAGCATGCCACTGTATCCCAGCATGCCACTGTATCCCAGCATGCCACTGTATCCCAGCATGCCACTGTATCCCAGCATGCCAGTGAGTTGGAAGAATGCATACTGTTAGCAATTTTTTTTTTTTTTTTACGCAAGAGGTCGGATGCAAGGCTGCTGCAACAGGTGGTAGTTGCTGGGCTTTGGTGGTGTTTGGTAGCAGCCCGGAGCTGGCTAAGCAGTTTCTGATGGTGTCCTTTAGTAGGATGATAGCGAGTGTTACAAGGTTAGTTGTAAGATGTAGCTTGGTAAAGGTAGGTCACCCATAATTGGGGAGCATTTATCTTCGTTGTTGGACGTAGAATGGTTCAGGAGGTATCCACTCTTCTGGTTCATCTGGGAGGTCACACGGGATCCTTGGTCGTGGGTAGTTGTCTTTGTGAATGAAACGTCTGACTCTTTGTTGTAGGGTCATTCTTTGGGTTCGGTGGGGAGGTGTGTTGATGACGTAGTCGGTAGTGTTTATTTTTTTTTTTTTTTTTTTTTTTGGGGGGTTCTCTGTCAGGTACATAGAGTTCCTGCATGTCATATAGTTGTCTCTTCTTTAGTTCGTCAATCCTGACATTAACTGCAGCGATTTCCTGTTGTATATGCAGGTCTTCCATCCTGATTCTGTCTCTGAATCTGGTCCCAGTGATAAAGCGGAGAGCTTTGTTCTGGACACGTTGAAGCTGCAGCATGTTGGTTTTAGATGTTAGTGATATGGGTACGCAAGGGTATTCCAGCAAAGGTCTAATCATCATCTTATAGAGGTACTTCTTGATGTGGGAGGTGCTTCTTGATGTGGGAGGTGCTTCTTGGTGTGGGAGGTGCTTCTTGATGTGGGAGGTGCTTCTTGATGTGGGAGGTGCTTCTTGATGTGGGAGGTGCTTCTTGGTGTGGGAGGGGCTTCTTTGAATCTGAATAGTTGGCCGAGGCGGCTTTAGCTAGGTTCAGTTTTTTGGTGTTGTGAGAAGTGGAGTGAAGCAATCTGTCGATCTCGTATCCCAGGATCTTGTTTGGATTTATGATAGCGACACGTGAACCTCTTATGGAGATACCTCCTTTGTCTTCTATGGTAGATGGGAGGCAGCCGATGGTGCTGATGAGGACTTTTTCTGGGTTAGTTGTGATTCTCCATTTTTTGTCCCAGTTAGCTGTTCTCGTAATTCCTCATTCATGTTCTCTATTACTCTCCTGTGTTTGGTTTCACCTTATATGGGGGTGGATGACACTACATGGATAACATCGTCTGCAAATTGGGTGATGATGGTATCATTGTGTTCAGGTTGTGGGAGGTCATTTACATATACGTATATTGAAGAGTACTGCAGTTTTGCCATGAAAGTTGGGGATGATGCTTCTGCCTGTTAGGAAATTGAATATGAGCCTGAGAAAGGTCCAATTGTGGTCTGGTAGGTCGGCAAGTTTGAATATAAGACCATCGTGCCATAGGCTGTCGAAGACTTTGTGAACGTCTCTAGTTGCAATTAGAGCCAGGTTTCCTTGTTTCCTCAGGCTATCCACCGCATAAAAGATGATGTTGACAGCATGCTGTGTTCCGCGGTGGGACCTGAAGCCAAACTGCTTTTCGGTGAAGAGGTGATTGAATTCCATGTAGTAGTTCAGTCTGTTGGAGATGATTTTTTCGAAGACTTTGCCAGTGGCTTCGAGTAGGGAGATAGGTCTGTAGTTTTCTGGTTTACGGATGTCCTTGTTGGGTTTTGAGATGAAGATCATCTTTACTGTCTTGAATGTTTCAGGGAAGTGGCCAGACGCAAGGTCAGCATTAAAGACGTTTAACAGGGACAACTTGCAATTACGGGGTAGGTACTTGAGTTGTTTTACTGTTATGCCTGAAGGGCCAGGGGCCTTATTTCTCATTCGGCCAAAGATTTGGGTCATTTCCCTGAGGGTGATTGGCCTGGTGAGAGGGTGCTCGCTTTCGAGAGAAGATGTATCGATTAATGGTATTGGGTGAAAGTCTTCCCAGTTTTCGTCCCGCCATTGGTTGACCCACAGGTAGTGGTTATTGTTAAATCTTCTACTGTCATTATGTGAGAGAATTTTCTCCCACACTTCACCCATCAAGTTAGCTTGGTCTTGTGGGTCATCGAGCAAGGTAATCACTTCCTCACCATCCACGTCAGTGAAGGAGTGTGTGAGGTGTTGTGTGGGTGAGTGTTTAGCCCCCAGTAGTCTACGGATCTTACTCCAGAATTGTTCTGGATGGCGCTTATACTGGTTAGCTTGAAGCACAAGGTATTTCCATAATTCTCTTTTGTGCTGGGTGATTAGGGTTATTAGTTCCCTTCTCATTCTTTGGAGTACCCCTCGTGTGGGCTGTCCTGAGTGGAAGTGCCTACTACATTCAGCTTGGTAATTATTCATGCTGTCTTATATTTCCCTGGTTGGTTTGTAATGGTAACGGGTTCAGCAACTTTGGTCATAGGGGACGTAAACATGCCACTTGATCCAAGACTCTGATTTTCATTTCCGTAAAAAGTGTTCAAATGTTTAAGTCGATTGAATGAGTTCTCGAGTTACCAGCGAAATAATATCGAAGAGTTGGAGGAAAAAGAAAGATAATAATAATTCAGTCTACCTCTTAGTTATCTCTTCGGTCATACCTAATAACAGTTTTTTGTGTTTGAGAATATTTCACTATTTATTTTTAATTAAATAGATGAATATAAACTAAATCTATAAGCTTCGACACTTTTAATCGTCTTTAATGTAGAGTTACTGCAGAGTCAGCAGCGGAAGCCTCGTCATGATGGTCTCTGAAGGATCACACGCACACTGCCGCCTTGTTCATTGAGATTCTCGCTCAGTCTCATCCTGGAGACGACGTTTCATTTCCCTCTTAATGAGCTCCAAGATGGAATAATTTAGGCAGCTGTGTTCCCTGAACCTGCAGGCATCATTTGACACTATACCTTGGCCCGAAGTATAATTCAAAATAACAGAGTAATGTAGTAACTAAACGCCATTAGCTTCTTACGACATTGGTTTGTTTACAGTAATAAACTGTGAAAATAACCAAGGATGGAATGAGCAGTGAAGAAAGGAATAGGGTAATAGGAACCCCAGTAGTAAAGAAATTTATAAAGGAACGCAGAGAAAATGTAGAGCAATAGGGAGAGATAAATAGGGTAAGAGGAGCAAATGATATATGTAGAACTATGAAGTTCTATAAATCAGTCGGGTTTACCTTATGTTTTTAATAATACTAATAATAATATATAGCAATAGAAATAATAGAAATAATAATAATCTCTCTCATCTAAAGATTTCGAAACCTGAGTAAAAATCAGATGATGTTACTGGGTTAAACGTGTATTGAGCTAGAGAAGAAGAATGGAGATAAAAATCAGAGAAAAGAAATTCCTTAAAAGTGGCCGACGTCCTGGGTTTAACCGATTCCTGGGAGTGAGAAAGTTGCCTGAAACTGTACAGCAGGAAGAAGGTTATGCTGAATTAAAACATATGTATATGAGACGTAACGTTAAGAGATAGTGTCGCTGACTCTAGTCATGTGTCTAGACTCGAGAGGTGGTGGAAATGTTATAATGAA